>MU160872.1:20042-60014 GCA_015888305.1 Antheraea pernyi | reverse complement strand
TTGAGTTTATCCCGAACATACAGACAAACAAACAAGAAGACGTTGGACAACAAGTTTTATAATATGTAGTGATAACGGCACTAAAACAATACCAGAGAGGTGGAACCTACCCATCACCTCCACATTGATTTCTGCCATAAAGCAGTAGTAATGGGACTGCTATAATTCGATCTGATGAGTGTATAATTTCAACGCAGTCTTAAATATCCTACTCCTAACTACCCTTAGGACTGTGTTCATTTGAGGTATGTTTTATCAGTCAGCCTGCAGTGACTACTTGATTTCAGGTAGTGTGCATGTTTACTTCATGGTATAAAAGAAACTAAATCACACAGGAGTCAAACACAATCTTATTACTATCCGGTTACATTGCAGTTTTTAAAATAGAAACAAAATAATATAGATGAAAAGTGTGCTAATTATTTGTCAGATTTGATTACAATTACTATATATCAGGTGCAGTACCGGTACAAAGTGGCATGGTAGGGATGTGCATTGTGACAACCCATCAGAATGACCTTCTTTTAAATAGTCGCATTTGGAATGATTTGTGAATGATGGATACGTCTGGAAATGATGTCCCTTTCTGTGAATCCGACAAAAACGAATATAACTGTCTATGTTTGTAAAGATATATTATATCATGAAAAGATAAGCCAGATCGAGTTTCTTGCCGGTTCTTCTGGATGGCTGGATTGTTTTTGGAACCGGTAGTAGCTTTGACGTTCATAAGCGCCTTCTCAGGGCCTAAATTGAATAAAACATTTTTAATTTGATTTGGAATCAGACAGTACAAAGAGCTGTTGAAAGGCTTGCAGGCAGAAATGATTTTTTTTTAATTGTAGCACGGCGAAATGACTGCACTGTGCCTGATGGTAAGCGCAGTACAATCCAAAAACAATGGCGACCACCGAGTGACACATTATCCATCGCCAGTCGCCGCTGTCATGCCGGCCAGCGAAAAGCTGGATATGCACAGGCTGATACCGAAACGTGACCCGCAGATGCGAATCACTATGCCGGGCTTTTTCGCCATATACATGGTGGTTGCGACCCAGTCGGGCTGTAAAACCCTACCGCCCTGCAAGTATAAAATATTGACGACTATCGATGAATTTCCGATCTCTCGTGGAGTACCTTAGATTTTGAATTTTCTATGCTTATCTTCAGGCATAAAACTATCACAATACAATATTATCTCAAGAACTCTCACCACAAACACTCTCTTGTTCATAGAAGATGTTTCCAGCTGATTGTTACTCAAATCCATGCTAACCAAGTCCTGTAGATAGCTGAAACTCGCATACTCTATATCGAGTAATCCGCAATTTGATAAATTTAAATATTGGACCGTGGGCAAACTGGATATGCGATTAAATTTAGTCAAAGGGTTACTGCTTAAGTCGATTGCGATAGGTTTGAAGGTTTCAAGACCTGGAACGATGATATTAAAGTATTATATGATATGCAGAAGGCAGTAGAGAGATCCACACAAAAATATTTGGGACACTAGCACCTGAAAATGAAAATGTGAAGGTGATAGATAATATTACAATGTAAATTTTATATACATAATTATATAACTTCGTTTATCTTTTTCAATCGAATTACAAAGATAAGATAGCTCTTACTCGTGGTGCATCGTTACCTAAATTACATTATTATTGTCAATACAGAAGCAAAACTTTGTTTATTTTAAAGTTTTGTAAGTATTTGATGGATTTTGATGATAATTGATACTTTGGTAACTTAGGTATCTGATCAACACATTATGACACCTCTTGAATACTGATACAGATATAGAATTTAAAGGAGTCAAATCAAATAAGGAAACGATATACGTAATGATGTTAATGAAAATTGGCAATAAAACGTCACATTATGTCAACACAAATAAAAAATAGTGCGTGGAGTCCCTCCGCGCGGAAGAAGTGAAACTTCGTAATGTGGAAATGAAAATAGGGAGGGGTGGAAATTGATTTTTAGTAAAATCATATTGTTTCTTTAAGGCAAACTTTATTAACATTGCTTACAATTCACAATTGATCGCATCTTTTAATTATCATTTTCGAGTGGAGAAATATCCAAATCTATAACATTTACAATTATCGAATCAATCAGAAAACAATCGATACGAAATGTTTGATTATTTTTCTCGTTGTGTCTCTTTCTGTTCCCACTCCCCAGGAGTGTTGAACGTTTAACACAACACTGCTTTCATACCCCCTCCGTAGTAGCGTTAAACGTTTAACGCAACCATGTTGAAAGTCGCATTAGAAGTTTCACTTCAAAAAAACATTAGATTATCTCTAAAGCCTTTTGAAGTGTTAATTACTTGGTGGAAGCGTGTTCGGACACCGCATCACTTGATTTAGGTTCCATTCCCAACAACGTATCGGGGGATTTTGGTGAAAACAAATAAAATGATGAAATCATGGCATCGTGGTTAACCTATCTGGTTAGTTACAACCCTTGAATTGAAAACCGGTTATCTAGCACTTCTGGATGTGTTTACCTCTAGGTTTACGGTATTTACCATTTTGGGACACATGATCATTTAACATCTCTAATTCATTGGAAATTTGTCTATTCGCTGATAATATATATACCATCCCAGCATTAAGAACTCTATCAAAATGAACAACAAAATCATATACATTCCTTACCTTCCCAATCTGTTAATTCAAAAGATTCTGTCAGGTGTTTACTATGACAATCAACTGTACTATTTGCACACACACATTGCTCGCATATCAAATTCGATATTGGTTCTTGCTCCGTCTCCATTTCTGCTTCTCCGGCCGGTGTCACGGCTATAGCTTGCCTAAATTCTGTAGTTGTAGTTTCTCTTTCTGTAGTCTCTTCTGTGTCATGGTCCGCTGTAGTTAAAAATTCTGTTGTCTGCGCTATTTCTAACACTGAATCTGTCTTCTCGAACGCAGTAATGTCTGATGGATTCGTTTCAGTTTTAATACTGTTATTTTGAATGTTTATTATTTCTGTAGTTTTTCCTAAGATTAAAAACGATAGTATCATGAAATATCTATCTTCTATACATATAATAGGAATGTAAATCTAAAGTGTCTGTCCTTTTCAGATGTTTGTAAAAAAATATTATTACAGGTGTCTTGGAATAAGTAATAAAATAAATAAAATCATAAAGCATATCCTGGAGTCACGTTTAGTGTTGGTTTCATTAAAATCGGTTCATTTTATCATACGTTATTGCAATTTTAACGACGACGTGACTTTAGTACGAGAGAAAAGTAGATATGTCTATAGTTACTGTTTTTTTACATTAGGTTCCCTGCGGACGGAGTCGCGGGCACAACTAATATGTATATATAGGAGGACAAATTTGAGGAAAAACTTGTAGTTAATAAGAGTGGATAAACTTAAGCAAGTCTTTGGGATGCAAATATTTTTTTACGACGAAAAAGTGACGAAATTGTACATATCTAATAAGCATTGGTTCATGTATACGTGAATTTCTGATTAACACATACACAATTAAGGAAATAGAACTCTTAAAGTTATGCTTTTTATTCCATCAATTAAAGGGAATTTGTAAACAGGCTTCCATGAGACAGGCATTGCCTAGTTTGGGGCCATAGTTAAGGCTATATTATGTAAAGGTTTTTATAGAAATAAAGATATTTTGATATTTGATTTTTGAATAGATGATAGAGAATGAGATGGAGATAAAAACTGCAATGAATTTACATTTATGTATAAAACTTCAAAGACACGGAGTATTGTTTGCTATTTCTTTTAGAATGGTTTTTTCACTACATTTGTATCTTCTACATATAAATAGAGGGGAAAAACGGTTCATTGTTAGTAGCTATTAGTATCTATACATATAATAAGAACGTGTTTGTATTTTTTCGATTTTCGCGAAGAAAATTGTTGCAGATGACTAGGAGTAATCAATAGAATACTTTTCAATCATTATTAAAAATGTCTGTCTGTCTATTTGTATGAACACGCATCACTGCTAAACTGGGTTCACAATAATACCTCAAGAAATTCATAAAGCATATTCTTTAGAGTAACGTAGTCCCTGTTTCATTCAAATCGGTCCACTCTGTCAAAAGTTATTGTATTTTGAATGACGGCTTGAGTGAAGTACGAGACAAGCGTAGTCATCTATAACTACTAACATTATAAAGCGGGAGGGCTTGTTTATTTGGTTGAACGCGCTAATCTCAGGAGCTACTGGCCCTAATTGAAAAATTATTTCAGTGTCATATAGCTCACTTATAGAGGAAGACTATATGTCATCACAAGAGGAACACCAATGCAGAATGTTTTAATATCGTTTTTTTGCGTTTAAGAGCTTCCACTGCGTGTTAGAGTTAGCCCAAAATAACTGTTCCACGTGAACGAAGTTGCAGGCAGAAGCTTGTTATTAATATAACAATTGCAAATCGTTTTTTTTTATATGCCATCGAGGAGTCGAAACATTTTTATATTATAATTCTTTTTTTTTATAGTAGCACGGCAAAATGACTGCACTGTGCCTGATGGTAAGCACAGTACAATCCAAAAACAGTGGCGAACACTGAGTGACACAGTATCCATCGCCGGTTGCCGCTGTCATGCCGGCCTGCGAATAACTGGATATGCAATGGCTGATCCCGAAACGCAACCCGCAGAAGCGAATCACTATGACGGGCTTTTTCGCCATATACATGGTTGTTGCGACCCAGTCAGGCTGTAGAACCCTACCACCCCGCTGTCGCCATTGCCTCGTTCGTTATTCAGCAGGGTGCACCACGTGCAGGTGAGGTTGGCTTGGATGTCTCAAGTCTTAGATGTTATTCGACACCCCTTACCCCTCTTGTATCCGTGTGTATGTGACTGAATTCCTTCTAAAGGGTTGGACAGATTTTGATGAAATTTTTTGTGTTCAGGTGGATTCAAGAATGGTTTAGATTCACATTTTGATGCGGTAGGGAGCGCTGCAGTTGACTTTTATGTTTTTTTATTATCAAGGAAAGACAACGTCCACCGGGCCCGTTAGATTATAAGTCTCTATTCGTCATAAATCACGAGTGTTACCTCTACATTCAACGATATTATTCGATATAGTTTTTACCACCTATAAAAATAAATACATAGAGTAGATATATGATATACTAGCCGACCCGTGCCCGTGGGCGGTAATAGGCATTATAAAGCACAAGCTGACAAGAGGAAAAAATACCCCGATTTAGCAACATTTTTATTACTGCTCCGCTCCTATGGGTCTTAGCGTGATGATATATAGCCTATAACCTTCCCCGATAAATGAGATATATAACACTAAAAGAATTTTCCTAATCGGACCAGTAGTTCCTGATATTATCCCCCACAACGTCACAAACTCAAAAACTTTACCTCTTTATAATATTAGTATAGATAATACATGGCTTTTTGTAAGCTCACCTGGCTAGTTACCAACCTCATGTTGAAAATCTATTGCCAAGCGCTTATTGGTGTGTTCCGGCAGCTGCATTTGCGAGCTAGTCCCTCTAAGCTTACCGTGTTTACCATCTTAGAGCACAATTACATTTAGCATAGATGATACGATAGCTCCCATAAAGTATTAAAAAATACAGATAATAATACCAACATATATGACAGCACCAAAACCATTAGAAGAATTACGGCGTATTTGCCAGACAGAGGCCCTTTGCTAAAATATGTTGATATTACATACAGACACTTCATTTTTATTATATGTATAGGTAGATTAATCCAGAAGTGGAAGTGGTAGAGCCACGCTGAAGCTACTACTGGCTTCAGCATGAATGGGTCAGCTCGCCCGAGGTAGTACCACCCTCTGACAGAAAACCGACGTGAAGTGACAGTACTTGCGTTGTTGCGTTTCGTTCGGTCAGTGAGAGCGCCGGAGGCCCATCTCCTCTTCCCCCCTCCCCAAAATTGTCCCTTACCTACAGTATTCGAATAAAAGGCTTAAAAACTATACCATTCCAAACTTAAGATCTACATTTGCACGGAGGCACTTTGACTTCATGGCGCCCACAATTTACAATAAAGTGGACAAAAAGTTCAAGATTAAAAACCTAAGTAATTATAAAGTTAAGCACAAAATAGTAAGTTGGTTGGAAGAATATGACTACGACAGCCTTGAGACTTTCTTACTCAATATAAAGCAGGGATCAAGTTAGAAAAATAATCAAAACTAGCGCTAGGATTAGTTTCATAATCTAATCATAAACTCCGATTTACTCACAGAGAAATTCAAACAAATAGTGATTCCCACACCAAAGATTCAATAGCACACATCTATATATTTTTCTCCTATTTTTAAACTTCCTATACATATTTCATTTAAAAAATTTGAAACGATTAATAAATACCTATTTTATTAATAACCATACAAGCTTCGAAGTCTTAGAACGTTCTAGAATAGTAATCGATAAAAATATAAAATCGATTAAATATATTTATTTATACATCATATATTTTTTATAAATAAACATACAAATTGAAAGATCGTCGAATGTTCTAGAACAATAATCGATACAATTTTATACCCTATATATTAATTAATGGCACGTAAAACAATATAATGTAAACGAATAAAGGAACATATTATGAGTCGTAAAATTTCAAAATAAGCTAAATTCAATTTTAGCCGTTTCTAATATTTTACATTATTCAAATCAAATCAAAAATACTTTATTCAGTTTAGGCCCTAATAAGGCGCTTATGAACGTCAAAACTACCACCGGTTCGGAAAACAACCCAGTCACCGAGAAGAACCGGCAAGAAACTCGATTGGGTACATCTTTTTAACATATATATATATATATTTCAAATACATTATACGTTACAATACCGTTTTTAGTGGATGCACAGAGAGGAGTCAATTCCAGACGTCACCATCGTTCACGTATTGATCCACTCTATAGTAGCCTTTCGACACTAAAACCCGCTTGACATGGTGCTTAAATTTACAGTCCGGCAAATCGGTAATATGTTTTGGGACTTTATTGTAAAACCTAACACTATTACCTAAGAAACTATTACTGGTTTTGCTAAGTCTGAAACATGGGACGACCAGTTTGTCACAGTTTCTAGTATTTAGATCATGCCGGTCTTTTACAAAATGCAGATTTTCAAAGTTTTTACGGACATACATTAAATTATCAAGAATGTATTGGGAGGGTAGAGTTAAGATACCGAATTCCTGGAACTTCGTTTTTAATGATTCGCGAGGTCCCATATTATATATTGCTCGAACTGCCCGTTTTTGTAATAAAAATATGGTGTCTACCTCAGCAGCCGTCCCCCACAGCAGAATACCATAAGACATTAGGCTATGGAAGTAAGCGAAGTAGACTAACCTAGCAGTGGCAATATCTGTAAGCTGGCGAATTTTACGTATTGCGTATGCAGCCGAACTTAATCTGTTAGCTAATTTTTTAATATGAGGGCCCCATTGTAATTTAGAATCTAGTGTGATTCCCAGGAATACAGCACTGTCAACTAACCCTACCAAATTCCCTTCGATCTTGATTCTACTATTAACCTGTCTAACATTTGGTAAGGTGAATCTCATACATTTCGTTTTATCTGTATTTAACAATAAGTTATTTAACGCAAACCAATGACAAATTTCATTTAATGTATTATTCAGATGCCCAACCTCTGAATCTATCCGTTTAACTTTAAATATAAGTGAAGTATCATCTGCAAAAAGCACCATGTCAGCACAGTTATTAACCATTAGCGGCAGATCATTTATATATATTAAAAACAAAAACGGCCCTAAAATAGAGCCCTGAGGGACACCAATTCGCGCAAAAGATCCCGCAGATGTTACCCCATGTATGCTAACTTTCTGACAACGATCTTGTAAATAAGAGACTAGAAGGTCGAGAGAAGATTCACAAACACCATAGTGTTTCAATTTAAGAATAAGCGTACTATGGTCAACGCAATCAAAGGCCTTAGACAGATCGCAGAACACACCAATTGCATCCTGCGAATCCTCCCAGGCTCCCAATATATGGTTTATGAGCATTGCACCAGCGTCAGTAGTAGATTTCGATTTGGTGAACCCAAACTGTCGACCATCCAGAAACTTTTGCATTCTAAAATATTCTACCAATTGTCTGAGCATAATCTTTTCAAAAATTTTACTAATCGACGGTAATACAGAAATAGGTCTATAATTTCCAAGATTACTTCTGCAGCCTGATTTAAACAAAGGAACCACTTTGCTTATTTTCATTAAATTAGGGAAGGTTCCTTTTGCTATACACTGATTAAATATATTAGCCAAATGTGGTGAAATAGTGACAATTAAGGACTGTATTACTATTACTGACATTCCCCATATGTCTTCGGTGTTTTTTAAATTTAATTGTTTGAATGCCCTTATTATTTCACCTGCACTAATAAATGAGAACTTAAATTTTGAATCTGTGGGTGCACTTATATTTTTTAAAAGAGCGGCAGCGCCCTCGGCTGATGATGTTATACGCTTTGTTATTTGTGAAGGTATATTAGTGAAGTAATCTTGGAAAACAGTTGCTACCTCTGAACTGTTTGAAATACGTACTCCGTCGACACTTAGATTAAATGAGTTATCATTTATTTTGTTTTTTCCTAATTCTTTATTTATTATATGCCAGACAGTTTTGGTCTTATTTTTAGACTTGAGAATTTTATTTCCTAAAAATGTTGCTTTGGCTGCTACACAAACACGTTTAAAAAGTTTAGAATAATTTCTAACATAAGCATGAAATGATTCACTATTTGTTAGTGATCTCTTGTAATATAGCTCGTACAATCGATCTCTACTTATTTTAATGCCTGTAGTTGCCCATTCACTAAAACTTTTTTTTTTCCTTACACTAATAACTTTTCTTGGGCAACGTTTACTAAATTCAGTGCTTATGATATTAAATAAGCTGTCATAGTCACTATCTGGATCTTGATTAATAAAAGTCTTCAAAGATAAATTTTGAGCAATATTATGATTTAAAAGACCTAGTCTATTTTTGGATATAAGCCTAGTTGTTTTCTTACAGACACTGCTGGGTTTATCACAATTTATTTTAACAAGAAGTCCTTTGTGATCAGACCGTATCCCCGTAATAATACTACCGCCAATGGTCTTGAAATCAGTAAAGATATTATCAATACAAGATGCAGTCTGAGACGTACATCTAGTTGGCGCATTAAAAAGTGGATCCAGGTTAAATGACCTAAATAACGATATGAACATAGTGACCTCTGGTGACGTACTTAAAATATCTATATTAAAGTCACCACAGACTAGAACTTGCTTATTACTATTAGATATTTTTATTAGAATTTCCTCCATTTTTTGTAAGAATTGATGAATACTTGATGATGGAGGTCTATAAACACAGATAATAATTAATTTATCCATCTCTGCACAAGCCACTTCACAAATGCGATCTATTGAGAGACTACATATATCTTTCCTCTCTTTATATTTTAAATGATTTTTGAATAATACAATACAACCACCACCGACAGTGATTGTTCTATTAAATACACTGGCTACTGAAAAATGGGGTACATTAAATAGCATCTTATTAGGTTTAAGCCATGTTTCTGTAAAACATAATATATCTAGTCTCTCTCTATTTAAAAGTAATTCTATGTCTAATATTTTGCCGGAGAAGCGATTAATATTTTGGTAGTACAATGTGATATTACACTGCTCCTTTGTCTTATCAACTAGTTTAAATATTTAATCACAGTATCATTAGGTAAACTAGATGATACTGCTGTGTCACTTAATCTATTTATATTATAAGCTATCAATGTAGCTATGTCTCGTTTATACTTCTTGGGAAGATACATATTTTCCTGCGTTATTGTAAAGTTATTAATAAATTTATTAATGTCGAAAAATAAAAATTTGTCACTGTGACGACATGTCATATTATACAATAATGTATTTAACATATGAATGTTATTGTTTTTTTTTTCTGTTAGGGAAGTTGAATATGGAAAAGCACATAACATTATGCTTCTCACATTCAACTGTAACAGCTTCTCTGATAACAAGTATAAACGTACCTTCAAATATTTCACACAGACCGAACAACACTGGAAGTGACAAGAATATAATAAACATTATTATAATGTTAAGTAACTGTCCATAATAAATCCCGTTGAATATACCTTCCAAATTTAGCGTCAAACTGAATGTTTGTCGGCTCAAATTGTATAAATATCAATGATAATCTCTGTTTGCAGATAGCCGTGTCATTGATTAAATAAATTGGGACTGGCATGGGCAGATGCGACACTTGTTCTTTTTCCTCTCAATATTATAAGATGATGGGGTGGAAGGACGTTCAGTACGTTAGTTATAGAGGTCTGACATTCGTCGATGATGTCGTCCTCGTCATTTAATCGATCAGTCACTTAATACCAATCAAGTATCACTACATATTATAAAACAAAGCCCGTCTGTCTGTTCGCGATAAACTCAAAAACTACTCAACGGATTTTCATACGGTTTTCACCAGTAGATAAAATGATTCATGAGGAAGAACATACGTATATCATTTATCAAGGTTTTTTGATGTGAAGCATCTATAGCCGAGAGTAAACCTGATTGTTGGCGTGGCGAGTATGTGAGACGTGGCGACACGATGTTGAGGTTTGGGACATCTGTTATTACTAAGAAGAACTAAGTAGAGATAACACAATCGTAATAGATCTATCTTGTTTTAGTTCCCAATATTATTAATAGATGGCGTTAATTTCAAAAGACAAATATGATTTTAATATTGATAGATTTTGAACATTCAAGAAAAGAAATTAAAATATTCAATTATTGATGTAGTACGTGAATCGGCAAGAAACTCGATCGGGTTTATCTTTTTAACATTTATATATTTAAAATATATTCAACGGTACATAGTTTTTAATGGATGCACAGAGAGGAGTCAATTCCAGACATCACCATCATTTACATATTGATTCATATGTGTATACCAAAACCCGCTAAAAAGGCATTTAAACTTACAGTCCGGCAAATCGGTATTATACGTTCGGTTTTTTTAGATTTTAGGTGATAACCTAAGTTAAGACTTAAAAGCGTAACAAATAGACAAACAAACTCATATCTACGTTTATAATATGAATAAATATTTCTAAAGAGCGTCCCGTCTGACAGAAATTGTTTAATCTATACTAGGTATGTACTATCGCATTTATTATCTCAAGATAACGGATTCAAATTCACAAGGAAATCGTTACTGGACGTATCCCGATAATGATTCTGAATCATCCTTACGGTGTAATATTTGATCTCAAAATAAATATATAAAAACTGATACCTATGTGTTTTTAATGAAGGTGTTAAGGCATTTATTTATTTAATCGTATGGCGAAATAAATTGTCAGTGGTGATCATGCAAACAAAGGACAGAAGAATGCAAATTCACGATAGCGTTTCATACTATCAACATCCAGACACTCCAACACCTGTGTCTACTATACCGACGTGACTGAGTACGCGATTAGTAAAAACGTAAAAACTTTGAATACCAGAATTTAGTAAAAGACCGGCATAATTTAAATACTAGACACTGTAATAAACATGTTGCAGGCTTAGCAAAACCAGTAATAGTTTTTTAGGTAGTGTCAGGTTCTACAATAAAGTCCCAAAGCATGTTACCGATTTGCCGGACTGTAAATTTAAGCGCCACGTCAAATGGGTTTTAGTTTCAAAAGGATATTGTAGAGTGAATCAGTACGTGAACGATAGTGATGTCTGGAATTGACTCCTCTCTGTGCATCCACTAAAAGCTATTGTATAATGTATTGGAAATATATGTTTAACCCGTTCTCCTCGATGACTGGGTTGTTTTTCCGAACCGGTGGTAGTCTTTGACGTTCATAAGTGCCTTATTAGGGCCTAAACTGAATAAATTATTTTTGATTTGATTTGAGTAGGTTCATCCATCGGGAAAATTCGGAAAACAATTTTTTTATCGTTTATAGGCGTTAGACATATTAGCGCTTGACCATAATCCGGACTGATGTGACAATGACGATGCGGTTGTCAAGTTCAGCGCTTTACAAAGGCGAATTTATCGTTTTTTTTTTATCGTAGCACGGGCAACATGACTGCCCTGTGCCTGATGGTAAGCACAGTACAATCCAAAATAATGGCGACCACCGAGTGACACAGTATTCATCGCCGGTCACCGCTGTCATGCTGGCCTGCGAAAAGCTGGATATACACAGGCTGAACCCGAAATGCGACCCGCAGAAGCGAATCACTATGACGGATTTTTTCGCCATATACATGGTGGTTGCAACCCAGTCAGGCTGTACAACTCTACCACCTCACTATCGCCATTGCCTCGTTCGTTATTCAGCAGGGTGCACCGCGTGCAGGTGAGGTTGGCTTGGCAGTCTCTGGTCTTAGATGTTATTTGACACCCCTTACACCCCGCTTTGTATAGTATAAAGTCTGGCCCAGCCACGCGTTTCTGTGGCTCAGTTATTATATGTTGAATTGAATGAACAACACACGTGCACCATAGAATAAACTGGAGTTGAAAGATAAATTCAAAATTAAACATGCCGCCATCTATGAGATATCTGTAACAGCGACATCTGTCGAGAGTGTTGAAACTTACAATCAACAACAATAATCATCATTGACAATAATTTATAATTAAAAAATATTGAGGTGATTAATCTAAATATAAATCGTATCTCTCAAGTTGAGTAGTTTTGGAGTTCATCATCGAAAAATATCATGACACTAAATTTTTATATATTATATTTATTTTTAATTATATATTGCATTAAGATTATACAGACGATGCATAAAAAACAAATTCAGTGAATAAGTTAATAAATGAAACGGAGAGGTTGAATAAAATATGTTTTCATTACTCATGATTATAAATCGATTATCTATGTGCACATACATGTAGAATCAATGTTTAATGATAGGAAAATATAATAATCCCGATACGATAGACATCTCTTACCTAATTAACATTCGGTGAGATTGTAATCAGGTGATACACACCTATAAAGTGTTGACCGTACAGAAAAAAACGTGTTTCAAGTGAAAACCTATTTAGGAGTGTTTGAGCGGTATTTTTGGTAGGACTAAAACTCCTGGTTTTGCATCAGCGACATGCTAGCAAAGCGTCGTGGACCGTATTCCGCTTGCATCAGACTAGCGACGCGTAGTATAGAAGTGTACATGTAATATTCATATTATACAGGTCATCTCATATGTTTGTTACATTAATAGACTTTATAAAATGTATATAATTAACGTTCCGTGTGCCAATAAATGTGAAAACCAGTTAATGTTAATAATTTCACTATACAAATTATGAAATTTAAATAATTCACGTTACAATTAATATAAAAAGTCAAAAGAGAATATGACTTGTTGTTTACTCAATAATAACCTTAAAAACAACCTTTTTTTCTTGTACAAAATCTTCTTCGTCCCCTTTCCCACCTAAGTAGCGTCGGCACATGTTTTCTTTTTCCACTCCCTTGTCTGATGTTATCTCAGCATTCAAACCTTTTATATATATACTATCCTCTGCTAATACGCTCTCAAGAGGAAAGAAACCCAATTTTGAAACATTTTTTATCGGTGCTCCGCTCCTATTGGTCTTAGCGTGGTGATATATAGCATATAACCTTTCTCGATAAATAAGCTATATAACACTGAAAGAATCTTTCAAATCGGACCAGTAGTTCCTGAGATTATCCCCTACAACGTCACAAACTTTACCTCTTTATAATATTGGTATAGATCACACACAATCCATCCACACCTTTTTCGGTCTTCGTCTACTCATTTATCCGTCCACCATCATAATCAAAAGTTTTCTAGTTCCGTGACTGTCATCTCTTCTCATAACTTGCCCGTACCATGCTAACCTATTACTCCTCAACTTCTCACTGTCGGTATTTTCAAACTTTATCTCACGTGTGGGGTCCGCTACAATCTTATCCATTCTCTGCCACATATAATCTATTCTCATCCGTCTCTTTCGTAGCCCAACACCCGTATCCATATAATATTAACATCAAATGGTGCTGATAAAAAACAAAACGAAAATTATAAACACATTTATTTATTTAAAAATATAATCTTATTATCTAAAAATACGTTTAAAAATAATTGTCTTCTGCTGGCGCGCGCTTGTAGAACGCGCGAGAAGTTTCAATCGGTCCACGCAACCCCATCCAGGCGAGGTAGCCTCGTCTCCACAACAGCATCAGCCCCAACATAATCGGTACAGCCAGGAGCACCCCTGAACAAGAATATGAAGCGATCATGGCTTGGTTGACAGCATATTCAGACATAACATAGTGTTAGTAATAATAATAAAACAGAAAAATAAATTATAAACAAAAACACAAAACACAGGATATAACATTAAGTGGCAGGTCCGAGTGGACCCTCAGGTGATGGTGGAAATTCACTGTACGACTGCATGTAGCCGTATCCAGCGAGCCAGCATCGGAGAGTCCCACCGGTCCACCAGCGCAAGCAGTATGCTGTTGGGGCTGTCACGCGAGCGACGCATGATAGAGGCGCACCGTTTGCGCATGATCGCCGCAAAGCCGTAATATCAGCATCCACGAACATCGCGGAGGTGCTGCAGTGGCGCGGCACCCCCATCAGCATCCGGAAAGCGTTATTATATTGAACGCACAAATCACTGTGAGCCCGTTGTGTATAGTCAACCCACAGGCTGCAAGGGTAAAAGGACAAACAGCACGCTTTAAAAGCGCAAACTTAACAGTCTCTGTACACCGTGAAAACCTGCCGGCCAACATATTGCATCGCACAGACAGCGCCCTGCGCTCCCTATCCACGTCTACATTATCCTTAATCCACGATTTCTCCAGGTAGACAAGTTTCATGCCTTAATTTATCCCAAAGAATATCGTACGAAACCAGATCGAAGGTTTTCGATAAATCAAGATAAACAGCATATATTGGGGTCTTTCTACTCGTGTAATACTGCACAGTTCGCTTGAGGTACAGGATAGCACTCTCGGTGGAAAGACCGGGCCTGAATCCAAACTGCGCCACATTTAGGGAGACGTGTTTGTCCAAGTGCTGCAGCAGACTGTCCAGTACTTTAGCGGCCACTGTGGCTAGAGAAATCGGTCTATAAATGTTTATATCGGATACATCACCAGTTTTATTTTTGACGATTGGTACAACTATAGTACGTATTATATACAAAAAAGAAAGGAGACTAAAATAATATGTCGAGATGAAAAACTTATAAAGTACAAAAATTTTAATTAATAACTTATAATGATGTCACATTGTATTTTTTTTTTTATAAAATTACTAATGATATCTAGTAACGTCTCCTTGTCACTTATCTTTTAAAATCATGGATATAAAAAAATCAGCTCCAGACAGCATGGGGAGTCGGAGCATTTGTTAAAAAATAGAAAAAAAGCAATAGATGCTTTAAGCCAGATTATGGTTCTCAAAAAAAAATTCCTTTACCGAAATCATTCGTTTTTAGGAGCAATCAAAACCAAAACTGTCCAAAAGAAAAGTAGAAGAAATAAATCTTGGCAAGCATTTTTTACCTATGAGTGTACCCAGAAGGATAGCGCCATCCCGCTCGGGCCTATGTCCATACTTGTCTACGCATCGCATATGCCGATGGATGTCGTGCAGATGTTTCATAGTGTAGCCACGCATCTCGATCGGTTCTTGGCAACTGAAAGGGGATTTAAAAAGTAGTCCGGTGAAGCTGTAAAGACCTTGCCAGGTCAATAGCATAGTCAGTTCGGAAAAAAAAAGGATTTAAAAATAGTAGTTATAGTTTGTAGTCAATATTGCACACGATACAAGTAATAACAAGTAACAAATAAGAACTGATTTAACAGAATTTAAGTTACACATATTATGTAAATTAAAAACATAGAATAAACACTTCATATACATTTAATATAAATGCCTTATTTGAATTCAATTTCGTATCTTACGCGGCCAAAGCCACCAGTAGAAACTTATTAATAAAGTAGAATTCAAGACAATAATTAAAGACGTACGGTAATCCTAAGTTAAAACTCACATCATAAGCGAAGAGTTGGAATCCTTCGTATCCACAAGTGGTGCCAAAATATCAACCATCCACTGAGTGGAGCAATCGCAGAGGAAGGGATTGTCTGAAACGTCAACAGATTCCAACAGATCCCACCGAGATAGCAGCCTCGAGTCCACCTCTGATAAATTATTTGACTGTAGGTATAGCTGGAAGGCAAACATTCAGTTATAACAAAGTTATTTAGACTTATGTTAAATTGTCTATTTCCTATCAATAGATAACTAAGCAGTTATTGTACTCGGACTTAGTTGTAGCTTTTGGTAAGAGAAAACTTACTATAGTTTAAAGTTTCCTCTTCTTCTAAGTCCACCTGGCTAGCTACCACCCTTAGGTTGAAAACAACTCGCCAAGCACCTATAGGCGTATCCCGGCTGCTGCATTTGAAACATATATACTTATTGAACCCTTGCTTTAAAAAGGTCTCATATCAAATGCACCGCGGTCGCTGAATGTTCACCATCTTACTCTTTTATCTCGCTTTGGTCACGTTAGGTTAGATTGCGAAAAAGAATAACGCGAACTTACCTCGGGCGACATTCCTAAAGACCACACAATCAAATTAAATAAATATTACGATCTAACTAACGAACTAAATAAAAATGGCTATGTGGTTAATTTATACGCGGTAGAAGTAGGAACGAGAGGTATACCAGCAAAATCTCTCTATAACCTTCTGAAGGACCTTGGCCTGTCGAGAACTGCAGTAAGTTCTATTTTAGAACGAGTATCAAAGGCTGCACTAACAGGTTCCTACCAAATTTGGCTAGGCAGGGCGGGAAACTCGAGCAGTGAAGGTGAGCGTTGATGCGCGTCTCAAAGGGGGCCTCCTTAAACCTACACCTGGGTCGCAAGTCCTGGGAACTGCTCTAAGTTTCTCCCTCGGCCACACGGTGGACCAGGCACTCGCACGGTGAATCCATGGAATGCGAAGAAGTTCGTCTCTCTCTCTGATTTGAAATAAATATGGTCTCGGATGATAACGACGCTAAAATTGGAGAAGACTGTCTCTTAAGTACTGCTACCGGAATGCGTTTATAGGTGGCAGAAATTTTAAACCTGACGGTGGTAGCTAGCCAAATGATCTTAGAAACAACCTTACCACCATGCCATGATTTCTTCAGGATGTTTTCTTTTACCAAAAACTCCCAGTCATTCGCAACGATTTGAACTGAACACCTTGACCACCAAGAGTGATTATTAAAGTGAAATACCTACCTCCTTAATCAAGGGCCAGTCATATGTCTCTCCGATATCATCAGGTCTCGCTAACGCTTTCGGATCGATATACTCCAGCGAAGGGTTGAAGCTCAGATGCAGTTTAACCAGGTTCTCCAGTCCAGCGAGCGCTCCAGCACCGATACGGCGGAGCGATGGCATGTTACACATATGGAGTTCCTGCAGCTTGCGGAGACGAGGGAATCCTCTGTGGAATTAGCGGGACGAGATGAATATCGAGGTGGTTTAGTGGTTTCACCGGTGGAATATCAATCAGATGTCCGCAGGTTGAAACCCCGGTATGTACCAATTATTTTCTCGGAATTCGCGTACATTTACTAATTTAAATTGGTGACACTATCGGGTGACTGTAAACATTGTGAGGAAACCTGAACCTGAGAAATGTTCTTGTAGTAAGTACTGCATGTGGGAACATCATACAACTATGGATTTCGTAGAGTTTTAATTTGCCAATACGTCGTGGGCTGTCGTGATCATTATGCCTTCGGAAAGGCCTATGGTCCTGCAGGGGGTCTGTTACAGACTGATGATGGTGGTGAATGAGTGGTACATCGTAATCAATCATATTGCAATAATCTTTGATACGTAAATAGACTACAATCAGATGCCAGATCATAGTAAATAACACTCTGTTCAATTTGACAACCAATATTCCAGTATTATTAAAGCTACCAATAGATGGCGCTGCACCATTTTTACAACGCGCTAGTTCTAGGTGTCGTTAATAATTTTAAGTAATAATTTTGTCATTTATAACCAAAGTTGCTTAGTCCGGTGAAGCTGTGAAGACCCTACCAGGTCAATAGCGTAGTCAGTTCGAGAAAAAAAAATAATAATGTTGTGATATAATTACTTTTTTATGGTAAGGAAGTAAAAAAATAATATACTATCCATTTGAATTTAGATATTCCTGAAATCTATAGTTGCCTACAACAAAGTCCAAACAGACAGCTGTACTAATTGATCTTTAAGTCTACGCAAGTTGCCATATATGTTCTTAAGATTTGAACTGTAGGAAGAGTACTGCTGATTTGTGTTAAAAGTAGGTGTGACAGTTATGATTCCACAGTAGAACCTTGCACGAGTTCCAAGATCCTTACAATTTTCTACATATCCAAATAAAATCTTCAAGTCGAAATCTGTTGACGATCACCTATTGGTGTGTTCCGGTAGCAGCACTTGAGAGGCAGTCACACACACCATATCCTCATTTAACATCAAATGAGGCTGTTATCAAACGCTAAAAGCAATAAGGTATTAAAAAAAACTTACGGATTATCCTCTGATTTCATATCTAACTCGACAATTGGATTCTGATTCAGGTTCAGATATACTAAGTTCTTTGTTTCGTCGAGCTCTTGAGGGACAACTGTCAACTGGTTGTCGCTGATGTCCAGACGCTCGAGGTATCTTGGAGTGTGCAGGAACTTCTCCGGGATCTCAGTCATTTGGCAGGATCTCATACGGAGCACCTGAATAGATTGTTTAATTCCTTTATTATATTTTATATCCTATAATATATTTTAATAAAAAGAAAATCAGGATGTTAAGTTAGTGTTTTTTTTTTGTTTTAGTTTTCTCATTTACTTAAGTTATTTGTTCTAGTATATAATAAGTCGTAAATACCTATAATTATAAAATAAAATGCATGTTATGGACTATCCTCGTGTAAATTTTATTGGTGTTTCAAATAAATAGAATAAATACATATAAGTAAGAATCAATTGTCGAATGTATGTAGCGCATACCTTTAAAACGGTTGCACCTATTTGGATAGTTATTTTGTTGATATGTTTGTAACTGTCAGGATAAGGTTTGTATGTAAGCATATGTCGTCCGGTGAATCTGTTAAGGCCTTGCTAGGTCAATAGCGTAGTCAGTTCGTGAAAAAAAGTGTAAGCAAATATTTGACTAATCGTACGATAAAGTAAAAAAAATGCATTAAACATCTCCGTATAAAATAAACAGGTTAATATTCAAGTAATTCAGTTAATATTATTAAATTAATTATACTGTTGCCCTTGGAGAGCTAGGGCAAGGGCCGGGGCAGGCAGCTTGAATATTATATACAGATTGCGAGTCAAATTATTAGGAGATATATTACTGATAAAGATTATTAAGCTGGCTGCCAGATTAACTTGTAATATTAATTCACTATTGCACTATCGCCTACCGGTTATAAATTTGTAGTACTAAATAGAACATAGTTACTGAAATAATTAGTTCATGATGAATTTGAGTTCTCAGGATATACTTTGACACACATTTATATTGTAGTGTATTGGAACATAATGTGTCAAATATTCATTATAGTCGTCATGAATAAATCCATGATCTATATACAAATATTTGCTCAAAAGCCTGATATACAAATTTTATAAGTTTAATAGTGAATAAAGCGCCATCTACAAATAATAACCAAATAAAGGAACTGCATAAACAGTTCATCTACTCGCCGTAAGATGGTAATACCAACCTTCAACATAGGTAAGCTTGAAATAGCAATAAGCGTGACGTGATCTATCGTAGTCAAGGGGTTTCCACTGAGATCCAGCTCCTCAAGCTCAGGGAGATGCTCAAACAAATCCTGATTGAGGGAGTGGAGGTCGTTGAAAGCGAGATTCAGCACACGCATTGACGCGAGCGGCTCGTATTCTTCCGGTAAGAACCGACCCTGAAAAGCAATATTTATGCGTATATTCAAGCAGTTTATTTATACAACTGTTACAATATTACTGTATACAATTTTAGTCAAGTATTACTGTCATATTTACACAAAAATATATACATACACAGCATATACAGCATCATAATACACAGAAACTGTCAAGTTGCGATAATATAAGTAATATTTACGTATAACCATTGCGACACATGGGCCACCTGCAAAACAAGGTGACAATACGAGGAATTGGGGACTCCTCACCACCGTGGGATCGTGAGAACCACATCGTATATTGAACACCGGTTGAAGACACTATTCGTTCAGACTACAAGCAGTAGTCATATCTCTTAGGTTAGGTTGTACATTAGGTTTTAATAGGTTCACTTTTGTGGTAATATTATCTCACACTTCGAGCGGTAGACACGTTTTAGGTTTGCTTACATTTAATATAAGTTAAATTGTAATCTTTTTAAAGTGCATTTTTTTTACATCTTGCGGACGCGCTCACCTAACTTACGGATAAATAAGTAGAATTACTATTAAAGAAGAATTTAAAAATCAATTGACTGTAAATTAGTGACACTGAAATAATAAACGAGTTGTTGAATTTATAATTTATGAGTAAAAACGTATTTATTTATATATCACGTTCTTTCATAATTCACAAAACTTAGATTAAAATATTACTTAGCCTATTAATATTACACCCAAAATTAACGCAGTTCTAATGATAGCTTATGTTAGAATACATCAAGCTATTTTGAAATAAATAACACTAAAATACAAAGATATAACTTTAGTAAGTATATACGCGATTTTCAACGCCACGTTTCTAATACAAAGGTTACAAGAGATGTAAATATAACCAGAGAAAAGAAGATAGACCATAGACAAGGGGAGATTATACGGAGACGGAGGGAATAACAATGCATGAAATTAACCAACAAAGATAAGTTAGAAAAACCTATACTGAGTTGAATACTCTCTTTTTCCCTTCTGTATTTGTTTAGTAGAATATAGTAGTTCAGTATACTTTGAATTGTCATCTGAATAACTTAAATCTAACAAAAGAAAACATACCTCGAAAGCATGCGGGCTTAACTTCGCCGACGTGAGCTTATTATGACTCAAATCCAGAACTCTCATCTCCTGTAGATCACGAAAACTGGCCTTCTCAATGAACTCAATACTACATCTCGACAGGTTTAAGATCTCTATTGGCAGATCGGCTATCACTGTCACATTAGTGAAGAGATTTTCACTTAGATCAACTTCTTTCGGCTTGAAGTCTGTCAAAGCTAAAATTTAAAAGATGGTAAATAATGAGTAAACAATTATAATAAATCAGTCTTAAAACGTTATCAAGAACTGTTGTGTATGTGTTGATAACATCCTACAAATCTATACTAATATTATAAAGAGGGTTTGTTTGTTTGATTGAACGCACTAACCTTAGGAACTACTGATCCGATTTGTAAAATTATTTCAATGTTACATAGCTCATTTATCGAAGGAGGCTATAGGATTATATAATCACGCTGAGACCAATAGGAGCGGAGCACCAATGAAGAATGTTTCTAAATCGGTTTTTGAAGTGAAAACTTCTTTAGCGGGTTAGTGCACTTTTTTTGGGATGGGTAAAAAATTTAAACTCGTATTAGGACATGTAACCTAATCAAAGTAATATCTCCCCCTCTTTCTACCACGTGGCGAAAATGTATGGGCCTGCTCCTGCTGTTTTGTTTAAGCGGTGGAGGGTGCTTGCGCGAGTGTGTGTTTGTACTACAGCTTGCTACGCGCAATAAGATAAACTTTTTAATGTAAAATCATTTTAATAGTTTTGCAGTGTTACATTTTTTATGTAATATGAATTGTTATGTTTGTGTACGATAGCGTAATAAATGAATATTGTATTTTACCACATAAATGATATTACTTTTATACTGATAAATAAAGCAATTCATGCGAAATTATTCCCTAACCATTAACTAACACTACCACTAACAACGTTTATGTTCAAGTTTTCACTTCTAGCGGCACTCCCGGAGTGTAACCCGTTGTTTTTTTAGAGAACTTCCGCTACGTGTTAGCCCAAAATAACTATTCCACGCGTACGAAGTCGTGGGCTTGCGCGCGTTGGGCGGGTTGTTGGGCGTGGCGTGGCTATTAATCTGTACTAATATTATAAAGAGGTAAAGTTTGTGAGTTTGTGACGTTGTAGGGGGTAACTCAGGAGGTACTAAACTGATTTCGTAAATTCTTTACCATTAGAAAGCCATGTTATTTTTGAATGTCATAGGCTATATCGTCACGGAAAGACCAATGGAAGCGGAGAAACAATGAAGAATATTTTAAATTCGGGGTTTTTTTCGGCGCAGCCCCGGAACTAATCGAGTATGAAAAATATCACATTTCTCACCGGGAATCTAACCTTCTATACGAGATAGAAACAGAAACTATATTCCTCAATAGCCATATCTATACAAAGTGATATTGTCTATTGTTTCTTTAATCATTCATTATTTTATGATACGACTTAGCAAAAATTGTAGGACAGATTTAGGCTGCATATAATTATACATTTTACAGAGACAAATGTATACCTAAATATAAATAAATAATATGCTTTCTTTACATTCTACTTTAAGATCTGAATAATGTACACAACATTATTATAAGCACTAAGTAAAAATGATAATATATATAAAGATAATATATATAAGTAATAATGATAAAAAATAACAGTTTAAAAAAAATAAAAACACAAATCAAGTAATACTTTTAGCTTGGGATCTGAGTTACCTATAGCGAAATAATGACAATAAATATATACATATACAATATGATGAATAATTTCATAAACAGCCATTTGTCAACTATTTGTAGGCCATACTATTAATACGTCAGGCTAAACTGAGGTTAGCGAGTTGTGTAGCACTATGATTTGTAGAGATTAAATTAAATTTGATCTGTTACTGTCAAAACTCTAAAACTGTTAATGTGCACATTTCCTAAGTAATCTGCAGATTAATCAATTTGTACCAATATAGTTTTAAGCATTTATGCTCGGCTCACGCTTATTTTTATCACAAGTTCAAAGTAACCTAACGTGGAACGTCGCTAGTAGCGTCACGTTAGAATTTAACACTCACCGACGCATGTTGTCACCTTCGAAATGAGACATGGATTTTTTTTTATACTTTACTGGTTTTAGCGTCTGACCACAATCTCACCTGATGGTAAATGACTATGTGGCCTAAAATGGTAAACACGCTAAACGTATAGGCGGCTGGCTCTCAAGTGTTGCTATCGGAACACACCAACAGGTGTTTGGTGACAGATTTTCAACTTGATGGTGGTAGCTAGCGGGCGGCGGACTTAGAGAAAGCCCTATCACCATGCTATGGCTTCATCACGAAGTCTTCCATCACCGCGCGCTCCAACTCAGTTGCTAGGATTCGGACCTACGTCCATCGACGCGGTATTCGAATGTACTATCAACTAAGTCAGCGTCGCCTATGAACAGCTTCAGTACCACCGACACCATGGTTGTGTTGTCGACCTTGAACAGCGTGTTGGTGACCTATTCCACAACGATAGCGTAAGCCTAACGAAGGTCCTAGAAAGCCTTACGGTTCTGATATGCACTCAAACTGTCATCTATACTAATATTATAGAGCTGAAGAGTTTGTTTGCTTGAAAGCGTTAATCTCAGGAACTACTGGTCCGATGTGAAAAATTCTTTCAGTGTTATATAGCTCATTTATCAAGGAAGGTCTATATATCATCACGTTAATACCGATAGGACCAGAGCTCCAATGAAGAATGTTTCAAAATCGTGGTTAACGTACGTATTATTTGAAAATATTTTCACCTTCTACGTAAACGAAGTCTCGAGTTAAAGTTAACGTTAGCTCAAAGTAACTATTCCACGCAGACGAAGTCGCGGGCAGAAGCTAGTACTATTATAAAAGGGAAAGTACGTACCAACGAAGTGGGCACGGGTCGGCTAGTACACGATAATGTTTGAAAGTACTAGTTAGATATGAGAAATTCTTGATGAATATATACTTTGTTTATTTATTTAGGAAGGTTGTACCAAGTGAATGCTTAGACAGTATCAATATTTATGGAGGGCACTCTATACTCGATTCTCGTTATAAATCAATTTGAAAAATAGGTGCTTAGAATTTGACCTAATTATCTAGAAACATAGAAAAATTATACTCAATCGTCTAAGCGTCTATGTTAAAGCACGGTGTCATAGCCCAAAATAACTATTCCACGCGTACGAAGTCGTGGGCTTGCGCGCGTTGGGCGGGTTGTTGGGCGTGGCGTGGCTATTAATCTGTACTAATATTATAAAGAGGTAAAGTTTGTGAGTTTGTGACGTTGTAGGGGGTAACTCAGGAGGTACTAAACTGATTTCGTAAATTCTTTACCATTAGAAAGCCATGTTATTTTTGAATGTCATAGGCTATATCGTCACGGAAAGACCAATGGAAGCGGAGAAACAATGAAGAATATTTTAAATTCGGGGTTTTTTTCATTTTGAGAGCTACCGCTGCGTGTTAGCCCAAAATGTCAACACCCAGCTTGTCCGCTATCTCGAGGATCACTCGTTGATTAATGATCGGCAATATGGCTTTCGCCAAAACCGATCAACGGGTGATCTTCTGGCCTACGCACTACACCGCTGGGGGGAGGCAATTGACAAGCACGGCGAGGCCTTGGCAATCAGTCTCGATGTTGCCAAAGCCTTCGATAGGGTCTGGCACCGTGGTCTGCTGTCCAAGCTTCCGGCATACGGTCTCCCCGACAATTTATGCAGATGGATCTCTGGCTTTCTACATGAGCGCAGAATTCGTATCCTTGTCGATGGATGTGATTCGCAGCTCATGTCAGTAAATGCTGGAGTCCCCCAAGGCTCTGTACTTTCACCTACTCTGTTTCTTCTGCATATCAATGATATGTTGCCTTTAGGCCATATTCATTGTTATGCAGATGACAGCACCATCCATGGGTGCTATTACAGCAAGCCTTCTTGCAGTCGGGGGGAAACAGAAAAGAGACGGCAGGATCTTGTGATTGAACTCGACCGGTCCTTGCATCTCATATCAACATGGGGAGCAAGCAATTTGGTCGAGTTTAATGCTAACAAAACACAGGTGCGCGCGTTTACCTGCAAAACATCTCCATTTACTCCTCTTCCTGCTCTCCAGAACGTCTCGCTCACAATGCGAGACAGCCTCAATATCTTAGGTATAGATATTCGCAGCGACCTCAATCTCAGGGATTACATCGGGAGCGCACGAAAACTGGCCTTCTCAATGAACTCAATACTACATCTCGACAGGTTTAAGATCTCTATTGGCAGATCGGCTATCACTGTCACATTAGTGAAGAGATTTTCACTTAGATCAACTTCTTTCGGCTTGAAGTCTGTCAAAGCTAAAATTTAAAAGATGGTAAATAATGAGTAAACAATTATAATAAATCAGTCTTAAAACGTTATCAAGAACTGTTGTGTATGTGTTGATAACATCCTACAAATCTATACTAATATTATAAAGAGGGTTTGTTTGTTTGATTGAACGCACTAACCTTAGGAACTACTGATCCGATTTGTAAAATTATTTCAATGTTACATAGCTCATTTATCGAAGGAGGCTATAGGATTATATAATCACGCTGAGACCAATAGGAGCGGAGCACCAATGAAGAATGTTTCTAAATCGGTTTTTGAAGTGAAAACTTCTTTAGCGGGTTAGTGCACTTTTTTTGGGATGGGTAAAAAATTTAAACTCGTATTAGGACATGTAACCTAATCAAAGTAATATCTCCCCCTCTTTCTACCACGTGGCGAAAATGTATGGGCCTGCTCCTGCTGTTTTGTTTAAGCGGTGGAGGGTGATTGCGCGAGTGTGTGTTTGTACTACAGCCTGCTACGCGCAATAAGATAAACTTTTTAATGTAAAATCACTTTAATAGTTCTGTAGTGTTACATTTTTTTATGTAATATGAATTGTTATGTTTGTGTACGATAGCGCATTAAATGAATATTGTAGTGTATTTTACCACATAAACGATAGTACTTTTATACTGATAAATAAAGCAATTCGTTTCTTACGAACGCTGCCTTAACAATGAGAGATATGATATGATATGATTGAGTTGTAGAAAAAAGTTGTAGCTTGATAAAGCCTATTACCGCCCAACGAAGTGGGCACGGGTCGGCTAGTACACGATAATGTTTGAAAGTACTAGTTAGATATGAGAAATTCTTGATGAATATATACTTTGTTTATTTATTTAGGAAGGTTGTACCAAGTGAATGCTTAGACAGTATCAATATTTATGGAGGGCACTCTATACTCGATTCTCGTTATAAATCAATTTGAAAAATAGGTGCTTAGAATTTGACCTAATTATCTAGAAACATAGAAAAATTATACTCAATCGTCTAAGCGTCTATGTTAAAGCACGGTGTCAATGACGATTGGGTGAAATAAAAGTGAAGCCAACCAACTAACAAAGGATAATTGTTGAACAAACAAAAGGGTTTATTGGCCGTTTTATTATCGAAAGTTATTAACTCCGGGTCGCTGCTAGCAGGTTTTATCACCGGTCATTCAGGCTAGGTTTAAGTTAATATCCATACCTTTGAAAGTCTTAGAACTAACTTTACCTAAGGCTCTCTTTGTTGTCTATTAGTATTTTTTATATTATTATTTTATGTGTTAAATGTGACCATGAAGTGAATAACCTAGACTACTGCGAGTGTCTAACCTTTCACCTGGTATATTATCTGTCATCACGATACGACCCCTAGGAGTAGAGCTAATAATATAGAAAATGTAGTTCAGAAAGTACACTAAGAAAGAATGAAACAATGATGTCGCAAATGTCTTGTCAGAGAAGGACGAAACTATTATTCATAGTTGGTTAAAATAGAAATAATGTGACATACTTACCAGCCCAATCATCCTTACTGAAGAAAGTTGACAAGTTTTGCTCAAAGCAGTTCACTTTGTTATCTTTGCAGATGCAAGACCTGCATATACCTGTCTCTGGGGCAACGCTATTGTTTGCTGGTTTCTCAGTAGCTGAAATCATATGAAATACTACTACTAACTGATAATAGATATCACTATACTCCATTCACTTTTTTTATTGAAAAATTATCTACCATTTTTATGTTAAAATTATGTAAAAATAGTGTTAAAAATAATTATTAATTAAAGACATAAGTATAAAAGATATATTAATAATTAATAGATAGCGCTACTCACTCTCTTGACACTGTACCCCAATTACCAAGGAGATCAAGATAAAACAGGACGCGACACGCAGACCCATTTTTTCTGAAAAACAAGTATCAGTTCATTACTATTAAAATGCCGTTACGACAAAGTACATCCGAGTGGGTTATCTGTTGATAATGAAGTATGTTATCAGATTATCGCTAACACATATAACAATGGTGCGTAGGAATGTGGAAGATTTTTTAACCGCTCCCATTTTCATTGTATTCTATATTTAGTTATAATCTTGTATCTGATTCATAAATGCAAAAAAATATTTCACTGATACAATTATTTTTAATCTTTGTTAGCACATCCTTATCAGTAAAAAATACAAATTATTATGTAAGTTCTTACTTATAATTTTTTATCCTTGTAATTTGACCAATAATTATGTGTAAATGCTCACTTAAATATATTTTCCTGGAAATGTTTTGTTTATTAATTTTGCCTCTCGCCGCTAGGTGACACTAGAGTTAATTTTATTATTTGTATAAGCTATTTTTTTTTTAAATTTAATACATACAAAGACGTGGGCGGTCACTATTATTATATGTACAGACTCAACCCATAAATACCGATTAAACCGGTAAAAGAGTTATAAAAATAAGGCATGTAGTTTTTGGGAGAACTGCGTAGATTATACAAACGTACTAAGATAAAAACAGAATGTTCTGTTGTCGATTAAAAATTGTTTTTAAGGAAACTTGGATTGAAGATAAACTATATCAAATTGAAATATGATATAATTATTATAAAGTAAGTTAATAATACTTAAAGTGTTATTAAACATAATTCGTTTTAACTATGGGAGTTATACCTATATAGGATATTAAAGACCTGAGAACAATAAAGATACCTATTGAGACTAGGCTTAAGGCTATTCCAACCCATAAATACCGATTAAACCGGTAAAAGAGTTATAAAAATAAGGCATGTAGTTTTTGGGAGAACTGCGTAGATTATACAAACGTACTAAGATAAAAACAGAATGTTCTGTTGTCGATTAAAAATTGTTTTTAAGGAAACTTGGATTGAAGATAAACTATATCAAATTGAAATATGATATAATTATTATAAAGTAGGCAGCAAGCAACACTAGAGAAGTTGCAAGCGCGTTGCAAGCCCGTGTTTTGGGGAGGGGGTAGCGGCAAGGGGAAGGGAGGGAAGGGAGAGGTGGGAGGTGGGCCTCCGGTGCTCTCACTGACCAAACGAAACGCAGCAATACAAGCACTGTTACTTCACGCTGGTTTTCTGTGAGAGGGTGGTACTACCCCGGGCGAGCTGACCCATTCATGCTGAAACCAGTTATAGCTTTAGCTTGGCTCTACCACCTACCAATATCATCTTGTATTGGTACCATAGCATTATAGGTGTATTTTGAGAAATTTTACATTATTTTGCAGTAAATTGCCACTAGATAGCGCTAAACTATATTTTATTATTATTGCGTTTTACATCGTATTTATTACTTTTACTTAAAATTTGTTGAAAAGGTCTTTTTGTTTTCTCAATGTTTTATATTTTTATATTCATGCACGTTAAGAAAATATTTCAAAAGTAGATATTAATACATATAAATAGTTAGATATTTAAAAGAAAAAAAATCGAGTTATTCGTAAATTCGACAATTAGTCAATATAATAAATAATTAAATATTTACCTGTAAAACTATACTAATGAACGAATATCACTTTTTCATATCACAAAAAATCCACTCGCGCAGTAAATATCAACGCGAAACTGTATTACAAAGTAATATGGCGGTCGAACTGTATCATATCTTATCAATTCGTCTACTGTCGTTATCAGTGCTACGCACCATACTAAAACGAAGTATGTGACTTATGTATTTAACAAAGAACTTGCTTAGAGCCGCGTCTTTACCTTTGCTTTCAATCAAGGACATAATCTATATATTCAAAAAAAAATATTGAGGTCTATCGTTGTGCGTACACGCAAAATTACTAGATACATTTCCATCACTTTTGAAGTAAAAACTTCATTAGCCGCGTTGACTGATTTTTAGTGGTGGAAAACTTAAGGATTTGCGTCATCTATGACCTCGACATGCTGGTGACGTACAGCGCTTACGTCAGACAAGCGACGCGTAGTACAGCGGCCTATGTACATGTTATAATAATATTTTGTATTGATACCTGTGCAGCCCATCGTATGTTTGATTAATTAATAAACTGTATAAAGATGTATATAATTATTGCCCGGAGTGGCAATCAATAATAGGTCTTTGATGAAATTGCCGTTCTGCAGTACTGGCCATTTCAAATCAAAATAATTTTTGTTTGGCTAAGAATTCTAATTTCAAATTAATTTTATTTTAAAAACATGGAATTCTTTTTCCAAAAGTAGTCATTTGTTTATTGATTAGTGTTACATTTTCATCGCATTTCAATCTGTTTTGTCATCACGGATACGTTAAAAATTCGAGTAATTATGGAATATGAGTACCGTCGTGGCAGCAACGCAGCACAAGCGGCACGCAACATCAACGACGTTTACGGAGCTAACACTACAAACCAACGCACTACCTTGTTTCGACCGCCAACCAGCGTCTCAAGCTTAGGAAGTCCCAAAATCAAAGTGGAAACATAATAAAGTTCTCATCAATTAATTACGAATGTCATCTCATGTTAAACCATGATGTGTTTTATGATGGTAACAACACGCTAAACCTAGAGAACCTACGAATTGCTTCACGACAGATTTGCAATTTGAGGATGATAAATAATCAAGTGACCTTAGAAAAAATGTTTTCCTTTATCGTACTCTTCTATTCATTCGAAAGGATTCGAACCTACGCTCCCCGACACGCACTTCCAACACGCTAAACACTAAACCATCATTACTTTTACTTTATCCCCTTAACCAATTCATCCCATTATTACTTATCATTTCATTTATGAAACGGTCAGAATTCCTTGATAATTATCATAATATTGATACCTCGATAAATTATTAATTGATGGGTGTAACAACAACAATGCCATTTGCATAAAAAACAACCAAGGAGCATACATTGCAACATTCGTTATAAAACTGATTATCAGTGACTAGTTTCACAAATTAAAAAACCTATTAAATAATAACCATTTTTGAGAGAACGAGGGTAGTTCATAATAATAATAATAGAAATAATAACATGGAAGGTAGATTTCGATTAAGGCCCTTCCTCCCTCACCTAATAAAGACCTATAAAGTTTAACATGACTTATAACTATGTGAACGTATACGAAGTGACACTGGCAAATATGCCTATGGGGCAAAAAGAATGAGGGTTGGCTCACCGTGAAGTAGGTGTACTTGTGGAGCTGGCCGCCAGTGAGTCGAGCCAGCTGGCCGATAGTGGCCGCGTCCACGTACGCGTTGTTGCACACGAACAGCTCCACGCTCACGCCCGCCGCCGAGCACGACTGCCCCACCTCGTTGTACTGCGTCGTCTGCGGGCCTGCACACACGCACTCTCATTTAAAAACAACCCTCCAGAGGTTAAATATCAGTAACTAATTTAAATGCCTATTGACCTAAATTCTAATTCTGCCATGACCCTGAACTTTCACTTTAAGGATACATAGTGGGGAGAAGTAGCGCATCTCTTAAAATGTGTATAGAGTGTGTATAAAATGTGTATGTAAACGTTTAATATATATGTATGTATGTTTATTTGTGATTGCCTATAGACTTATTTGTCAAATCATATTAATAACAATTTTTAGCTTATAAGTTTGAATATGTACAAATATGGCCCGCTAATGTGCTTTTTGTAAAATACGCTGTATAATCGTGTTCTGGCTACCAAGATACAGGCTCTTCCTAGTTTGGCTGCCACTGTAAAAATATTTGTAAAATGTACAAATTTTTGTAATAATAATAATAAACCGATTCTTAATACCGCATGTATCGCGCCACGTGTACCACCGGTGGTAAACGTTAAACTAATTCTTTAGGCCACATGTATCATCAATGGTACACGTTAAAGTTGATCTTTAGGTAATGTGTACCAGGCCTTTCAGGCCAACAGAATTATTTCTATGCATTAGTTTTGTGTCCAGATGATCTTCTATGGGGGTTCCAGTCGATGTATATAAAAATAATCGTTTATAGATTCATACTTCAATATCTTAGAAGATTTCAGAGATTTAAAATTGCCAAAAACAACTTCTCTGACTTTGATGAACAGTAAATGTCAAAATGCCAAGGACTATGTAAGTATATGGCACTCGTGCGAACCCGGGGCGTGTCGCTAATGTATACCGCATGAAAGGTTAGTCAGACGCGATATTTACACAGGTTATTCACTACTCGATTCTCCGTTCTAAATCAATTAAAAAAATAGGTGCTTAATATTTGATCTAATTATCTAGAGAAAAACAAAACTGATATAGACTCGTAACGCTTAGTTTACTTGAGGCGCTTGTGAACCACCGGGAGTGCGCGACGCCGCCAACCCGTGCCTCAGTTAATTGTTCGTTGAACGGTATAGTTTACGCGTTTCGTAATGTTAACGTTATTCACGCCGGATGCGCGCTCACGATTTACCTTCACTTTCATTCATTGAGCGTTCCACATTTAAACCCATACCCATACTTTAAAAAAATCTCAGAACAAATTTAACTAAGATTCTCTTTGTCATTTATTACTATTTGTTTTGATATTATTATTTTATATATTAATAGAATATTGCTACTCTTTAAACTTTCACCCAATATACTTACTGAGTATCTGCTTCTCCTTGTCGGTGCCGAGGACTTTCCTGTCCTCGCGGTTGATGAGCTTCCCTGGAGCGTTGTATGTGGGTAACGTGGTGTGGAAGACCAGCAGCTGTCCAGCTGTGTCGGCCGCCTTCAGGGCTTCGAGACCGGCCTGCAAAAAATATGTTAACATTTATAGCACAATCAATAATAACATACTCTAATACAGAATCTAAAATATTTTACTTGAAACTATTTTTATAGAACTAGTTTAGGTACTTATAAGAAATAACTGTCTACATAATTACTCAACTTGAATAATGAACTGCATATGTTCACAAACTCCCTATAATGTACACTCTTTAATATATGACACTGAAAATGAGTAGATAAACAAAACACAATTATTTTTTTCTCGAATTTTAAATCGAAAAAAAAAAACCATTAAATTTAGACCCTAAGAAGGCACTCGAAAGTTTTTGGCGGGATTTTGGTCTCTCATGTAGTGGATTTAATTTTTTATTCATAATCTTGTATTACTTGACTCTATATTGTGTAAAATTGGTGGTGTTTTATGTAATATAGTTTGTTTATTGTGCATAAGTGAAGTGAATGGAAAATAATACCACGGACCATGAATTCTGAGATGCCACAAAAACTCCATGGACAGTTCTAACAAGATGGCCACCATCTTGTTAGAAATTTAGCAGCCCCCAGCTGTATAGGCTATCGATAACAAGACAATTTCATTGAACCTGAAATAAATTTTACTTTAAAATACCTTTTAAACATTTCAAACTAAGACTATTGATTGGAATACCTGACATTGCAGATTGTATTATAAAATATCAGCATTTCTTCAAACGAAATGAAGAATTTAATTAGGCTGCCACTTTTTTCACAATGTTTTTATAAACTCGCTTTTTTGTAACTTTTGTGAGTCTATTCAGTCGGAATTTTGTAATCGAGTTTTAACTGCCTGATGAGTTATAAACTTGAAATCTTGAATATGGACCTAGGATGAATGATAATGCAAGAGAATGAGAAATTAATAATGAACTGAAATTCTTCGTATCTTTTTTGTAATGTCTCAGAACTATTATGATAATTTATTTTTGTAATTTATTACATACATGAATAGTCATGAAAAGTTAAGTTACATACAATTGCTTTATCTCTATAAAATTAAGGGATAATAAAATAATTAGATTTACTTTCACTTACACTTTGGGGTGTAAGGGGTGTCAAATAACATCATAAGACTTGAGACATTCAAGCCAACCTCACCTGCATGTGGTGCACTCTGCTGAATATCGAACGAGGCAATGGCGAAAGCGGGGTGGTAGGGTTTTACAGCCTGACTGGGTCGCAACCACATGTATATGGTGAAAAAGACCGTCATAATGATTCGTTTCTGCGGGTCGCGTGTCAGCATCAGCCTGTGTATTTCCAGCTTTTTGCAGGCCGGCATAACAGCGGCGACCGGCGATGGATAGTGTGTCACTCGGTAGTCGCCATTGTTTTTGGACTACCGTAATGCGAACGAAGCTGCAAGCAAAAGTTAGTATAATATCGATAGGAACAGAAAATGGGAATATAAATAATAACGTGTCTGTACTTTATAGATTTATGTAAAAAAACCTAATATTAAAACTAGATTAATAATTTCAGTTTACAAATATTAAATTTAAATAATTCACACTATAATTAATTTAACAAATCAAAACAGAGCAGAGGTATTTATATTGTTATTATTTTTTATATTTTAATATATATGTCATAGTGGAAGCATCCAGCAGTCGGAGTATTCAGCAGTCGAAATTAACACATAAATAGTAACGCATCTTTTTATTACATCCGACTGCTGGATGCTCCCACTATGACATATATTATTCTATTGTATTGAATTTTCACTTCTTTCGGCGGCCCTTCTGACTGCCTGGATATTTTTAAATTTCATGACATATTACGATGCTTATGTAGGAGCTTCGGCTCACTACTATAAGATTCTAGACTGACACGGACAGTGTAATAATAATACTGGAAGTGCGTGAAATAGACTATTTATTAATACGACCATATAAGGTATTCATAGAGAGTTTGAACGACATTCTATTTACAATATTTACAAAAGTTTCAGCCACTCTGCCCAAGAGGATCACATACTCGGTAGCTACACTTATATGCTTATGCTTGATACTCGCTACAGGCAAAACATTGTTTGCCTACCGGATCCGCTATTAAATCTATAAACGAGTACAAAATTTATATTTGTTAAAATTATATTAGTATATAAAAATAAAATAGCAGGTGTAGCGTTCTGTATCACAACAGTGTAATATTGTTTATCGCGATGTTATCTTATTAGTCACACTCACTGCATATAACTTCCCAGAATCAATACTGACTTCAATAAAATGCGGATATAGCGTCAAAATATTGACTTCCTATTCAGAACAAAAGTATTTTAAATATGATCTATGACATCATCGTCGAAGGAAATAAAAAGACTGGTCTTTGTATATAAAAATATATGTGCGCGATAAATCCCAATAATTTTACACCGTTTATCATGAAAATTGGTACAATCGTTATGGGTTATATATATAGGGTTTTATGATATCACTTTTGATATAATTCGCTACAAGATGGCGCTGAAATATCGATTTCTATGCCGTTCGATCGTATGTTTGATCGTACATTAGAGGCCATCCATAAATTACGTTACACGAATTTCATGGTTTCTTGACCCCTCCCCCGTCCTTGTCACAGCTGGTCACATTTGTTAGACTCCCCCTCCCTAGTGTGACGTCACATATTTTGCAATTTTACATTTAGAAATTATTGAATTCAAAGAGCAGGTTCAAAATTAGTTTTATATCCATTTAAATTATTTTCGAATAAAAATGAGTATCAAGTCAAACATTTGACGAAATAAACGAAACAAAAAACGATTACTTTATTAATTAAAGATCTTTAGTTAAGAACGTTAAGAAGACTTTGAACCCACTTCATTAAATTATTTATAACTGGCATAACAATCACTTCAACTTCAATCACGGCAACATAACAGCGACGCACCTGGTGTTGCAGTTGTCCATAGGTGATGGTAACCATTTAACATCGGATGGGCCGTCTGCCTGTTTTCTGCTCTTTGGCATAAAAAAATAACAGCGAATTAAGATACTTAAGTATATTTTTAATTTATCTAAAGTAAATAACAATTATTTCGTGCACTTAAAAAATAATCGAATAAGATCACTTATCTTTTCCACCCTGTTCTGTAGTGTTCTGCGGAACGACCTAGCAATACTATAACAAAATTCGAACTTACTTTTACGTACTCGGAGTCCAGTTGTATTCTTGAGGTTGACGACATAGCAATTTTCGAAAAAAAAAACATGAGTATCGCTTTCTGTTTCATAATTTTTATTTGCAATTCTTTGATCTTAGATTCCACTTTACCTTCCATATTGTCACCATTTTTCAAACTTTACCATAAGCTACTAACTTCTTTTTGTACATTTTCTTTTTTTTATATCACATACATAGACTGCATTGTAAGCTTCATATAGTTTACGATAAAGTTTACCTAAACCACTCGTTCTGTTAATTTTAGTTTTGTTGCGTAAGTTAAAAACATAAAATACCAGAACTAAAAAAAAGTACGCTTTAATCCGCGAAAGTCATTTCTCTAATGAATTAGAAACAAAGAAATAACTGCTAGACCGACGAAATAATTTTAATCTTATGTTTATACACATAGGAGTGCAAATGTTATTGAGTATTTCGTTAATAGTGCAAAGTTCATGCTTTGTGACGGAAATGTTACGTCACAAAATTTAGGACCCCTCCCACCCCCTTGTCACACAATGTCACACTTCGTCGACCCCCTCCCGCCCCTTAACGTGTGACGTAATTTATGGACGGTCCCTTATATGTATGGATATTTTCACAACGAAATTAATGGAATTATTTATTGCAACAGATCTATATATAAATAGGCAGTGGGGAAACGGTTACGAACATCTCGCTCCTCTGTTTCTCAGCCAATTTTCTTCAATATTTTTTTTGTTCAAGTGAAACCTTTTTTTTGGCAGAAGATAAATTTCTGATTTTGCGTCATGACATGCTAGTAAGCATGACCGACCATGTACCATTTGCGCGACTTGCGTCAGACTAACGGCGCGTATAGCAGCCTGTGTACACATAATATTTATACTGAGATTGTGCAACGCGTCATATGTTTAATTAATTAATAAACTATATAACAAGTATACAATTATAATTCGAAGTTCCAATAGATGTGAAAGGGAGAGTAATGATAATAATTTAAATTTATAAATTATAAATAATTCATAACTAATCAAAAAATTCAGAATATAACACAGTTTCTAATTCCAATTCCATTGTTTTGAGTTTCCCCTTCCGTTGCTAGTCATGCTTCGATTTTTTTTTTCTATGGTCGAAGTCCGACCAATAGACGAGTACTCGTAATAATAAAGGCGTCCAGAGCTGCGGCCGCGACTAGTTCAATGCAAAAAGGATACGTTACTATAATAGCATTCTCAATGTCTGATCGTGTAAATTTACACTGGAATGTTGCTGACACCAGCGTGTTACGATCTACACTTGAGAGTCAGCCTCTATGTAAAATTAAAAAAAAATCTCTACAACTACTGAGCAGATTTCAACTAGACTTCAATTTTTAATTTAACAGAAGTACCAAACATTACAATTTAAAAGCAGTCCACTGTTAAAATAGTTAAATAACAAGAACATTTTAAGTACTAAGGGCACCAGTAAATAAACAAAATAATTATGTCATTATTTAATTGATGAGATCCGAAAAAATCGCAAATTAAATTCTCTTAATTAATACTTTAAACAACAAAATGATTATGTAAGATTTGCTGTCAAATTATTTCGAAAATGAATCACACACACAGCTCGTAATATAAACTCTAATTTTACGGTCTATTGTTGACTAACAATGAGATAATTGACAAATTTAAGATGATCTCTCGTGGATCAGATATAAATTTACACGGAGGGTCGTGACAATTTGGTGTTTCGAGAAACTCGTAACAAGTCCCCAAGGACAGATATCCGATGCGCGCCATCTACCGCCCAGCGGGATAATCACTTGATAATTGACGTTAATCGTGCGTTGACGGCAAAATAGTTCATAATTCTAGAAAAAAAATCTGATAAAAGTATATCAATTATATCTTTTAGTACAGTTCGTTTGTTTTACATGCGTTCTATTATTTCTTACTTCAAGACGACAAGGAAACATTTTAGTTTTTTATTTACCTCGCTTCTATAGTATGTTGTAAGACATTTAATATTATTTTTGAGATAACAGAAAGAATGGTAATGTAAACTGATGCTTTCTATCTGCAGGTTTTGTAGTGTTAAAACTATTTATCATTTACATTAAGTAATAATAGTGAAAAGATTGACTAGCAACCACTACGATTTACAATACTAACAACCAATAAGATGAAAGGCCAATTAACGTCGTTTATACTAAAAGTCGTTATAATTTATTTTATCATCATGTCATTGTTACTAATTACTGAACAGCAGAATAACTGACAACGGTCTACAATTACGCTTAATGTGGAATAACATAAGATAAATCATTATTTTTATAATTTCGTTATTGTCAGCTATACATAATCAAGTAGTGGGTATACGAGGACTACTTATATAAAAATATTTAACAAGTCGAAACACTCATAAGGACTCAAAACAATGAAATAGATGTGTTTTCTTTTGAATTTTTAAATTGCTATCGGAATTATTTATATATCACATAATCTGTAGTCTATCAATCAATCAAATACATGATGAGATGCAAAATATTAATATAACATATACACAGACCGCTTTACTACGTACCGATAGTGAGACGAAAGCTACGCAAGCGCAATACGGTCGACCATGCTTAGTAGCTTGTTGCTGGCGCGAAATCATGAATTTATATTCTGCCAAAAATACCGCTCATCACGTGTAAAGAAGTTTTCAGTTCAAAACTAAAAAAAACATTTTATTTTTGAAGAATGTTATTCGCTTACAAAATTATCTTATAAAAGACTATCTTACAATTAGCATACACGCACCCCAAAAACATATAACATAGCAAAAGTGGCGTCTGACTTCTTAGAATTAAAGTTTACTTACGTATATAAATTTGTCAAAGTTTTTTTTTTTATCAGGATGAGACAACGTCTGCCCCCGCTAGTTTAGAATGATTACTAAAAAATTTAACAATAAAGAATCGATAAGCATCTAGAAATGAATTTAGAGTAGTTACGAAAATCAAAGGGCTAAGTATATCAATTTAGGCAAATGTCATGGTCTCCCTTGACACTTACTGACCTTTCCACTCCATCCCGGCCGTTCTTTGTGCCTCACAGGGGTTAATGTTTGCACAAAATTGCTTGTTACAACCCATTAACGCGATAATAGCGCCTAATATAATAATTATAATACAGTTAGATCATTCTTGTATGCAAAGGATTGCTGAGTCAACATATTATATGCTTACAAGTGGGCCAGACGGACGATGTTACGCCTTGATAATAAAACAAACCTTGACAAATTATATAGATAAGCCTTTGTTATGAATCACTGTATCTACTGGCGAAAATCGCATGAAAATCCGTTCTGTAGTTTTTGACTTTATCGAGAACAGACAGACAGACAGCCGTGGGAAAGGTCTTTGTTTTGCAATATGTAGTGATATATAGGTATATTTCCTGGACTAGCTGTGCCCGCGACTTCGTCCGCGTGGAACCGTGTGTACAAAATAGTGACTAATAAAGACATCTGAATGTATTAAGTCTAATTACTTATCTACATTTCTCTCGTACTTAAGTCTCGTCGTCGTTAAAATTACAATAACTTTTGACAGACCGAACCGATTTTAATCAAATAAAGGATAAATATTACTCGAAAATATGTCTATGAATTAAGGTTTTATCATGAACGTAGTAATTTAGTAGCGATGCTTGTTCAAACAAACAGACAGACAAACATTTCTAAAATGATTGGAATATGTTTTATTATTTATTACTAAACACCTGCAACAATTTTTATAGAAATATCAAGAAAAAACAGACACGTTATGTGTATAGATAATAATATTTTTGAAGTTATAGTTCTTTCGGCGCGTTTGGGAAAAATGATGAGAGTGATTTTTGAGGATGCGTGCGCACACCTGCACATAAAAGCGACACCGTGAAGTTGGTTGGTAATAGTGTGTCAAGTTTTCATGATAACTGATAAATATCATATAATATCAAGGTAGCAAATCAAATATATATGAAATTCTAACACTTGTTTTATATCAGTGGAGATAAACATATAATGCTCATACATAAATATTTATGTGTATTTGTTTGTGATATCAAATTATATATGGTAGTGAATGTTAATTTATTTTAGTAGATCGGTTATCTTTAGAATTATGTTAGTGTAGATTCAAGAAACAACGCTAAGAAAATAATGTTCACAATTATGATGACACTACCATCACTAATATAACTTCACTAGCTGTTACCCGCGGCTCCGCACGCTCTTTTTTAAAATGTATTCAAGAAATGTAAAATTGTGGGTGGGTGTGTACATTACAGAAACGCTTTTTCAAAAACATTTGTAACTTCGACACGAACGCCATCTACTGTAACATGTAACGTGTACATTCGATATATGAATACTAATAATATATCGAATGGGATGGGATTTATCATCAACAACATACCTGGATTTTCAACCTACTATATACCAAACTCAGTGCTCACTAACACTATATAAGAAAGTAATGAAAATTATAAGCTATACATTATCGAATAATATATCTTAAATCTTTTATTATATAGATATAATATGCCCGTATTGTCGATATA
>MU160872.1:4365-16763 GCA_015888305.1 Antheraea pernyi | reverse complement strand
TTTTTTTAAATGTATTAAAGAAATGTAAAATTGTGGGTGGGTGTGTACATTACAGAAACGCTTTTTCAAAAACATTTGTAACTTCGACACGAACGCCATCTACTGTAACATGTAACGTGTACATTAGATATATGAAAACTAATAATATATCGAATGGGATTGGATTTATCATCAGCAATATACCTGGATTTTCAACCTACTATATACCAAACTCAGTGCTCACTAACACTATAAGAGAAAGTAATGAAAATTATAAGCTATACATTATCGAATAATATATCTTAAATCTTTTATTATATAGCTATAATATGCCCGTATTGTCTATATACTTAAGTTATTCTTATACGTTGCTATAAACGCTGAGTTATGTAGAAGCAAACGCGGTAAATAAAACAATATGGCCGCCAAATTGACCAAAAAGATAATATAATTCATATTACATACAAACATATGACTTTCAATTAGGTATGTTTATTATTACACCCGTCCAGCTGATTTCTTTAAGAAGGGCATCAATAAACTGCCTATACGTTGGCAAAGATGCATTGATTGCATGAGTGATTACTTCGATTAATAGAAATAAAAAATACATGAAAAAAATTCGTTTCATTTTTTTAATACAAAACGGCAATTTCATAGGTAAAGACCTTTGTGGGGAAATCCCTTATGGATACGCCACCCTCCCGGGTATCTGAATCTGCGAATCGAAATCTTTGAGATTTGAAGTTGCTCCAAAAGCTCTTAATTTTAACGGATTTCATAGTTTAAGACATTATTCTGTTATTTTTTTTGCTTTGTCAGCAATACTGTGTTTCTTATTTAGGTTACGGTGTCGTGTGCCTATTTTTTTTTAACGTGGGGTAATCCCTTAGCTATGGATACGCCACCCTCCGTGCAGGAGCAGCGGAGACGAGCAATTGACCAATGCTGGTTGGAGATGTGCCAGCTTCTCCATCATTGTGTTCAGTTCTTCACAGTACACATTTGCAGCACGTTTGCTAAGAAGCTGTGATGAATCACACCGGCGCTAGACCACCAAACAGTGACCATCACTTTTGTAGGGGTAAGTTTTCGTTTAGTTGAGGCGTCCAACCGCTTGGCAACAAGCACAAGTGTGTCAAAGTGGTCGGACCTCGGCTTGGGTTACTGCCTTGAATGCAACAACTCAAATCTTACTAAACTAGAATAAAACTAACTACACACAATAATTAGTGTGAAACTGAACTTGTGAATTGTACTGTATATATATTTGTGAATTGTACTGTATATATATTTGTGTATTGTATTTAAAGGTCGAAATTCCCAGAACGGAAGCGGGCAAAACAATAGCAGGTGGTGCGTTGGTTTGTTTTGTTAGCTCCGTAAACGTCGTTGGTGTTGGGTGCCGCTTGTGTCGCGTACATTTGGTTATTTAAATCGGTAACTCTATCGGTTGACGGTGAAGGAAAACATCGTGTAAAGGACTGTGGATTTCTCCTAAACTTTTATTAAAAAGCAATCATCTTATATACTTCAATTAATTTAAAAAATTAATTAATTCAGTTTACGTCATTTTATCTTTTTAACTGTTCGTAGTTTTTTAGGTGACATTGTGACTTAATTCTGTTTTATGTTCAGCGCTCGCCTTAGTCGTCCGGTGAAGCTGTTAAGACCTTGCTTGGTCAATATCGTAGTCAGTTCGAAAAAAAAACCATGTGTATGGTGAAAAAACAAAGTGATTCGCTTCCGCGGGTCGCATTTCGGGATCAGCCTGTGCATATCCAGCTTTTTGCAGGCCGGCATAATTGAACTACTTATCCCTACTTTTACAATTGACTTCAAGCGCTTCCATTTATTTTTAATATAAATTTAAATTGAATGTGTAAACGATGTCAAAAACGCATTTTTTCATAGTACAGATTTTTATGTTACTTATTTTTGGAGTGAAACTTCTTTAGGCGCATGAGGGTAAATTTTTTACAGATGTAACGTCACGCAGGTATGCAACGGAAGTGCCGTCATTTGCAGTAAACGCAGATTAAATAAATAAAAAAACCTTTAATTCTTTTTTTTTCTTTTTTCTTGTTTGTATAAATATAAACAAGACTTATGAATTAGTTCGCCAAAGAAGTTTCACTTCTGACATGTGTACTTTGTACGCACTCACTTTTTTTTAATTGAAGGTGGAATATCGTATCTCTTTTAAGTTTATTTATAATATTAACTTATTCCCATTTTTGAGGTGGCAACTTCTTTAGGCGTGTTGAGCGGTATATTTGTGGCAGGAGGTAAACTTATGGTTTCGCGTCAGCGATATACTACTAACGTGACCGACCGCATTGCGCTCGCGCGGCTTGTGTCAGACTAGAGACGCCTAGTATAGCGGCCTGTGTATATCTAATTTTGTATTGAGGTTGTGTTTTTGTATTGAATATGTTTGATTAATTAATAAATTGTATAAAAATGCCTATAATTATTGCTCGGAGTACCAATATTTTCAATAGATGTGAAAATCAGTCTAATGATAATAAAATCGATTTACAAATTGTGAAATTTATATAATACATACTTTAATTAATCAAAAAAATCAAAAGAGCAGACAGTTATTCCATTGCTTTGAGTTTTCACTTCAATCGGCAGTTCTTATAACGACGTTTTTTAAATCGAATGTAATTTATTTGCTTGTAAATAAAAACCAATATGTCTTGTAATTTAATTATTTATTACAATATCTCTTTAAGAATAATAGATAAACATACCCACGGCAATCAAACCGCGCGTTTACACAACGCGAACACAAAGCGCTCTCAGCCTTTGTAATTCGTAATCAAATAAAACTCCTATAAGATATAATGAGAGGTTCGGGCCCTCCGCCGACATACATCTAATTCCCCTACGCGTATATCAAATGACCTGTCATAAGTCGTAATTGATTCATTTAGTTTATTACAAGTGCTTGTGTTGCCGCTTTTTGTTAATAGATGGCGTTGGTTGATAATAAATGATATGTTAATAATGACAGGTAATGTTTTATTGAAGTGAGGACTTTGGTTGTTTATAATTATTGAATCTTTGGAATTGCTTGGAATGATTTTTAAACTGAGTCGACGATAAGTTAAAATTTTGATTTGATGGTAGAGGTTTACTGTTATATTTCTGATAGCTAACTTCTTGCTTCCGGTTAGAAGCTTCTAATGTGGTGAATTTATTCTCTAAAAAGTCCAGGAACTCTTGAAGAACTGGTAACTCTCTCGGTTTTTTCAATGACTCTATATATTCTGAAAATGTTTCATGGTCTAATTTTTGGGACAGTAAATGCACTAAGAGTGGATCCCAGGTAGTTATATCCACTCCCATATTTTTTATACCGTGAAGAGTTTCTTTTGCAATATCGTGAAGTTTTTTAATCACATTCATCGACTGTTGTTGCATGTTGGGGATACCGAGTAATATGTTAACCTGAGCCGAGAACATAAGTCTCGTATTGCCGAAACGATGGTTTAATAATTCCCAACATACTTCATAATTATCAGAGCTTATTTGAAGATGGTGAATAAGTCGCTCGGCTTCTCCCGCGACTTTACTCTTTAAGAACTGCATTTTTTGTGCACCTGAGAGGGACGGATTTTTATGAATAGTTTCTGTAAATAGGTCTTTAAACGATGCCCATTGATGGTAATTGCCATTAAAGGTTGGTATATCCATTTGAGGCGTGGTTTTGTCCCGATGCGCTACGGTCCACATCTTGGTATTTAAGGTTTTCTTTAAGTCTTTGAACATTTTTTCATAATTATTAAATTGTGCCTGATAATGCATATCTTCCTCACTACTCTCATTTTCTATTTCCCAGTGAAGTTTATCGACTGTAGACTAACTATTCTGTAAACCCTTCAATGCATCTTCATGTTCCCATTTGCTTTGCATTTCTTTAATGTCTATGTCACACAGTTCGCATAAAAGCTCTGAAATTTGTGGGCGGTTTGTTAATTATTTCATTCAATTTGGTTTTGTCTTTGGACGGTAAGGTGTGTCCTTGGTTTAGGGTTTTATAGACAGTAACTGAGGGTCCTGGTTCCTCTTCATTTATTTTCGAACCCATACTAGGTTGCTGTTGTTCTGGGTTCGACTTAGACAGCGATTGATCCATTGTTTTTTCTATTAATTTTTTTTGGGCCAAACAAGTCAACAGGGTAATTACGAAAAAAAATCTTATAAAATAAATTTGGTCAAATTCCGCGACCTTACACATTTCATTATGGTTTTCAAGATAGTCATTCCATATATTATTATATGTATATAGATTATAATAGAAGCCTCTTAAAACTTTAAGGTTAAGCTATAAATTATAAATGTATAATAATTATCAGTTATAAATGAAGGTAACCTATTTTTTTTTAAATATAGTGTCTATGAAGTAAAATGCTTTGTGTATGAAATAAAAATAATAAAACTGTATACATATCGGGGCAGATATAAAATGGCGTTTATGTAGACGTCATCCATAGTTACGTCATGGTTTTGATTTGAATGATCAATCCACCAAGAACAAACGAATAAAACGGTAGCCGATACAGAAATGCAACACTGAAGGTTACGAATTATACGTAGATCTGATTTACCCAACTGTCTGAGCGAGGATGCCCAGTATCTAGTCGTCGATCGCCTTTTAAAGCGTTAAGGGAAAACTGACAGCCAATAATAATCAAGATACATGAATAGCCGATATTTTCAACCAATGGCGCTTCAGGTCATTAGTAACCTCGTATAATTAACTAGCGGGCCCGTCGGACATTGTCCCGCCCTGATTATAAAAAAAATTCTTGACAGATTATATACCAAAACCTTCCTCATGAATCACTTTACGCACTGGTGAAAACCGCAATAAAATCCGTTCGGTAGTTTTCAAGTTTATCGGGAACAGACAGACAGACACGCGGAAGGGGACTTTGTTTTATACTATGTACTGATAGCACGGACGTAAGGTCAATAGTAGCTCCCCTGATATATATAAAAAATGTATTAAGGTTTGAATATATTATACTAGGCTCGGCCCGCGACTTCGTCCACGTGGAATAGTTACTTTGGGCTACCGATAACGCGCAACGGAAGCTCTCAAAAGGAAAAAAAAACAGATTTTGAAACATTCTTCATTGGTGCTTCACTTGTAAAGGTCACATCACTTAGCATGATGACATGTTGCCTCCCCGATAAATGAGCTATATAACACTGAAAGGATTTTTCAAATAAGACTAGTAGTTCTCATTCATCTACCTCCTCCTCATTTATCTACCTCCAGCTTTATAATATTAGTATGGATTGTTGACCTCTCTGTTTAGGCCCCTAAGTTTCTAATGCCCGGTTTCTGAGGTACTTTATTTGCAGTTTATCTGTTCAATAGCGTTATCGTTTCGATAACTTGTCAAATTGCGTTTCTGAACACATAATCATACGATAAATGTCAGTAAAACTCGACGGACGTGTTATATAGCTCATTTATCGGGGAGGCAACATGTCATCATGCTAAGTGATGTGACCTTTACAAGTGAAGCACCAATGAAGAATGTTTCAAAATCTGTTTTTTTTTCCTTTTGAGAGCTTCCGTTGCGCGTTATCGGTAGCCCAAAGTAACTATTCCACGTGGACGAAGTCGCGGGCCGAGCCTAGTATAATATATTCAAACCTTAATACATTTTTTATATATATCAGGGGAGCTACTATTGACCTTACGTCCGTGCTATCAGTACATAGTATAAAACAAAGTCCCCTTCTGCGTCTGCCTATCTGTATGTTCCCGATAAACTTGAAAACTACTGAACGGATTTTATTGCGGTTTTCACCAGTGCGTAAAGTGATTCATGAGGAAGGTTTTGGTATATAATCTGTCAAGAATTTTTTTTATAATCAGGGCGGGACAATGTCCGACGGGCCCGCTAGTTAATTATACGAGGTTACTAATGACCTGAAGCGCCATTGGTTGAAAATATCGGCTATTCATGTATCTTGATTATTATTGGCTGTCAGTTTTCCCTTAATGCCTTAAAAGGCGATCGACGACTAGATACTGGGCATCCTCGCTCAGACAGTTGGGTAAATCAGATCTACGTATAATTCGTAACCTTCAGTGTTGCATTTCTGTATCGGCTACCGTTTTATTCGTTTGTTCTTGGTGGATTGATCATTCAAATCAAAACCATGACGTAACTATGGATGACGTCTACATAAACGCCATTTTATATCTGCCCCGATATGTATACAGTTTTATTATTTTTATTTCATACACAAAGCATTTTACTTCATAGACACTATATTTAAAAAAAAATAGGTTACCTTCATTTATAACTGATAATTATTATACATTTATAATTTATAGCTTAACCTTAAAGTTTTAAGAGGCTTCTATTATAATCTATATACATATAATAATATATGGAATGACTATCTTGAAAACCATAATGAAATGTGTAAGGTCGCGGAATTTGACCAAATTTATTTTAAAAGATTTTTTTTCGCAATTACCCAGTAGACTTGTTTGGCCCAAAAAAAATTAATAGAAAAAACAATGGATCAATCGCTGTCTAAGTCGAACCCAGAACAACAGCAACCTAGTATGGGTTCGAAAATAAATGAAGAGGAACCAGGACCCTCAGTTACTGTCTATAAAACCCTAAACCAAGGACACACCTTACCGTCCAAAGACAAAACCAAATTGAATGAAATAATTAACAAACCGCCCACAAATTTCAGAGCTTTTATGCGAACTGTGTGACATAGACATTAAAGAAATGCAAAGCAAATGGGAATATGAAGATGCATTGAAGGGTTTACAGAATAGTTAGTCTACAGTCGATAAACTTCACTGGGAAATAGAAAATGAGAGTAGTGAGGTAGATATGCATCGGGCATAATTTAATTTAACCAATTTTATAGTACCTACTATCATATCAAAATCATAATGATTTTAATGTATTAAATTATATATTTAGTAGATGTCTACTTCATCTCTCTTTCACCTCACGCCTGGGAGTATGTTTGGAGTTACACAACCGAACTGCTCTTTAGGTATCATATATGATTTGTGCACTGCGTGCACTTTAACATTCTATTATTGAAGTTTTACTTCTATTGGCGCGTTAGGGAAAAATAATGAGAGTAATTTTTAACGATGCGCGCGCACACCGTCACGAAAAACCGACACCATGAAGTTATTACGATGTGCGCGCACACCGTCACGAAAAACCGACACGCTGAAGTTAGCTATAGTCAATATTTTGTTTCTTTGTATTTGTTGTTGGTATTTTTTTGTACTAAAACTTTCAATGTATTAAATACCTTTTTTCTATTGTTAGTGTCGTTTTTTCTACAAACGTAGAATAAGGCGTAAGATAATCTTGTTACGCCGAAGAGGTATAACTTCTAACGTGTGTACATAAGTACACACACACTTTTTTAAAGACAATATGTGTAACTTCACTTCGCAATTAACCACGAGTGACTCACCACCAATGTTCGCTATTTACCATTAGCGGCTGATTATTATAAACCATTAAAATCCATTTTCCCAATAAACCATTTACCATTCAAATATATCATTCTTCATTTATAGTCTTTGTTTCATTAAAATCGGTTCACTCTATCAAAAGTTATTGTACTTTTAATGACGACGCGACTTATGTACGAGAGAAAACTAGACGTATTATGCATTCAGATGACTCTTCTATTAATCGTTGTTCTTTTACATAAGGTTTAACGCGGACATATGTAGGCTATGCGTTCAGCGATGTCTGTTTGTTGCCGTGAAGAAGTGGGCAGTGTTTTCTGTATAGGTGTTAAGCAATGAATAAACAATAAAAAAATGTTCAATTCAATTTATTATCTCTTTAATGTATCTAAATCACAAATGTACAATTAACTTAATATTTATATAAGAGTATCAATTAAACTGTTCTATGATTTACATTATTGATACTAATGTGTACAACATATTCTTATTTGTTTCGGTAACCAATAGGTGCTCTCTTTTTCCTTCTTTTTGCTTGACAAATAAATCTCTTTATTGATAATTATTACTTGTATCATAAAACGATTAATTTTTCTTTAATTAGTTTATTTATAAAGTGGCTTATGTTTAGTTTTGTGGTCCAACAAAATGGTGGCCCCTTCTTAGAATTCACTAGAAAGTATATATAGGGCATCTCAAAATTTAACTATGTTCCATATTATTCTTTTATATTTCTTTGTGCATAATATATGAGTCATACTATCGCCATGTGAAAAATGAACGCATCTAAGTAAAATACAAATCAGAGAATAGTCAACTAATTTGTAGCCAGCGCTTTTAACGTGTTACAGTTCTTGTGAATAGTTTTGTCCGCTCTAAATAGAAGTGCACAGAACATCAAGGGTAAATAAATGTCAATTTTAAATCAACATACATGGATCTAAATTGTTTAAATGTCTCTAAAATCGTGTTTTTGTAACGTATTCACCAATTTATATTTGAGCCTTATATCAGAGGAAGTTTGAAAATAGCCCCAGTGGCACAGCAGTAGAGGTAGTGATAGATTAGCATGGTACGAGCATACCATGAGGAGAGATAAAAACTATGTAACTAGGAGTTTTGAATATGATGGTCGATGGATTTAGAAGTAGAGGAAAGCTGAAAAAGGTACGGATGGATTGTGTGACAAAAGATATATGTGTAAAAAGTGTGAATACTGAGATTACATCCGATAGGTGAGAGTGGAATAGGAAAACATGTTGTGCCGACCGTACTTAGATGGGATAAGGGTGAGAAGATGATGATAATATTTGAGCCTAGAATATTGGTGTAAAAAAAGTGTGAAGTCGATCGAAAATAATAATTAGAACATGAATTTTGAGTTGGCAAAAAATCCCCGGTACTGCTTACAAGGGAACCGCCATTTTGTTTGCGCATTATGTGAACTTTGAAAATTTATACAAGTATTCTATGCATACATTATTAGAATAACTAAGTATATGCACACATTACTGTGAAATAAGACAATTTTCTTAGAGTGTATAATTATTAGAATCAATGAAATTGTACACGGGTTAAAAAAAATTATTTCGATCTTATTTATGAATGTAAATTTTAAAAATTACACAAATAATGCCATCCGTATTAAGTAAATATAATGCACACATTTCAAAACGTTCAAATCTATAGTTTAGTCTATGCTATCTATAAATAATCTATATCTAATAATAGACTAAATTTTTCAAAACGACTAGATTAATTACATACTAAATTTAATATTATATTTATACAAAATACACTATTATTGCACTTAATAAACAAATATTATTTGCTGGTTTTGTTATACAAACTTTTTTGTGTCGAAACTGATGTAAATCGTATAAAGTTGCCCGCCGACATCTAACTCATAACAAAGATAATAAAACATATTATACATATTGGAAAATATTGACATTTTACTTTTAGATTGACGATCTCCGGCACATTTTGGCTAATTACCATGAAAGGTAGCAAATAAATTTCATGTGAAATTTTACAAGACGGGGTCGCATTACATAAACTTCTTTACAGTTCCAAAGAGCGTCATGAAAAATTGGTGTACAGTGAATATTTACATGATATAAAATAGTTTCTTCGGTGTTAATATTCTCATAATTAATAGACTATATACTGGAAAAAAGTTTATGCCCTTGCCAGGGTCAAGATTATATGCCCATGGCAATCGTAACTGCCATAGTCGAGTAGGTTACAAAGGAAAGTTAAAAGGTTAATTTTCATGCGATTATTTAAATGTTCTAACAAGGTAGTTGCTCGCTTGCTAGAGTTTTCCAGGGAGCTCTTGTGGCATCTCAGAATTCATGCTCCGTACTTTATTTGTGCATAATAATTAAATTATATTACGTAAACTGACAACAATATTACAAAGTACAAATATGAAGTCCACTACATGGCATTCCAAGATCCCGTCAAAGTCTCTGATTGTTATATCTATTTCAGTTTAGCAATTTTAAGAAGAATGTGAAGTTTAAGTGTTGCTTGAGGAATAGTGCTGTGAAAAATTCGATTCCCCGACAATATCGATGTCGCTGTCGCTGTGATCGCTCTCCGAGTCCGAAGTGTGAGCTTATTCATAATACCATTTTAAGTTGCGTTTTGTTACTTCTTAGTTTGAAGATAACTATATCGCTTGGATCTGACAGACTGACGGATAAGAACAACTTGTATGTTGGTGAATGGATAGTGTATAATACTACCAGATAAGAATATAACTATCTCTTAAATAATTTGTGGATGCGTGATTGAGCATTGACATATAAAAACCCAAGACGCACGTTATAGTCATGCTATAAATTTATGATTTTGCAAATACAACCTTACCTTAATGATTTAAAGTGGTTTTACAAGGACGCAAGCAACGCGAGACTATTTGAAATGAGTGCATAAAATATGTGGAGTGTTTTGAGGCGTTGAATGTGCATCTTGGGTTTTGATATACATCAATATGATTGAGATAATGCTTTGAAAATGTAAACGTACTCAATCTATAATAATAATAATAAAACTCTTTATTGCACACACGTTGAAAATATACAAAAATTAGACATCAGTTTACAATATGTGTACAGTTAGGCGGGCCTTAGATACCGCGCAGCACACTCTGTCTGAGTGTGCTGCGTGGGGGGAGCAGCGCCGCATCCTGGCGGCTGCCGTGGGAGCGGACTTATCGCTGCCGAGCGTGGTTTTGGCCATGCTCGGCAGCGAACAGGCTTGGTGAGCGATGGCCTCCTTCTGCGAGGAGGTCGTCTCGGAGAAGGAGGAGGCGGAAAGGGCCCGCGAGGCAGACCCTGAAAGTGGCCGTCTCCGCCAAAGGAGGACAGGCAGGAGGAGAAGGCGCTTCGCCCAACTCCTCCTGCCACCGTAGCCGGACCTGAGGGGATGGGCCGGGGGGCCCATCTCCTCATTGCACAGGTCCGGCGGACGAGGGGGGGCAGCCGGTGTGTACCCGGTCTGTCCCTCTATAGGTAGGAGCCCGACGGTCACCTTCCGCCGGGCGGACCGTGGGGGCGGCTCTACAAGGTTGATTAGCTTGAACGATCCCTTGCCGCCCCCACAAAACGGTCTGTCGGTACACCGTGGGGTTTTAGTCCGTGCGACTCGGACATAACCCACCCTCTCCCCCGGGAGGGTGGCGTATCAATAAGGGATTTCCCCACGTTAAAAAAAAAAGGAACTACTAGTCCCATATGAAAAATTCTTTGAGTGTTATATGGCTCATTTATCGAGGAAGGATATATACTATATATCATTACGCTAAGACCAATAACAGCCGAGCACCAATGAAGAATGTTTCAAAATAGGGAACTCCTCTGCGTGTTGGCGTTAGCCCAAAGTAACTATTCCACGCGAACGAAGTCCCGGGCAGAGGCTAGTATTTTATAAGTTTTAGCGTTTGATTATAATTTCACCTGTTTCAATGACAATGTAGCCTAAGATAGTAAATAGTGTAGCTGCCGGAATATCCCTGTAAGTGCTTGGATGTAGATTGTTAACTTAAGGGTAATAATAGCTAGCCAGGCGGGCCTAGAAAAACTCCTACCACCAAACTTTGGATTCACCACGATGTTCTGAAACGGTTCATTCACAAGTATTCGAAACTGCAGCAATCCAATAAGCCAGCATCGCATTACAAATACAAAGGGGCCGAGTACTGGGTGTCGCGGACACTATATGGGAGTCGTGCGGGCGATGGCCGCCTACGGGGCACCAGTGTTGACAACGTGCGCGCGCTGCGTTAGGCACAGCGGACGGTGGCACTGAGGGCGGTCCGGGCATACCGCACGGTGTCCTCGGCGGCGGCTTTCACGCTCGCCGGCTCCCTACCCTGGGAGCTGGAGGCGGGTGTCCTCGCCGCTGTGTATCAGTACACGGCGGCGAGAAAGCGTAGTGGTGAGCCTCCGGCTCTCAGGGAAGTTGAGTTTAAGAGGCGGGAGATCCGGGAGGTGGCGGTCGAGAGGTGGATGCAGGACCTGGTGGACGCGCGCTATGGGCGTCATACAGTGGATGCCGTCCGCCCGGTCCTGCGGGAGTGGATGGGACGGGAGTGGGGCTCCCTGACGTTCCGGATGGTGCAGGTACTCACCGGGCACGGTTGCTTCGGATGGTACCTGCACCATATCGCACGCAGGGAGCCGACCGCCGCATGTCACGAGTGCGGCGCTGATGAGGACACCGCGCAGCACACTCTGTCCGAGTAATGTAAGATTTTGTGTCACTGTATCGCGCGAGCAGCGTACTCAAGGGCTCCACGCCGAGGGATCGGACCTAGGCTTGAGCCGCTGCCGAGGGGGGCCTAATAAAGTGTGCGGGAGCGAAGTTTACCCCAGACCACGGCGGCGTGATCTGTGGTTACGCGGGCGTGGGC
>MU160871.1:24897-47016 GCA_015888305.1 Antheraea pernyi | reverse complement strand
CCCCCTCCCCTTCCCCCTTCCCCGTCCCCTCTCCACCACCTCCCTCCCCATCCCCCCATACACAGGCCGGTAACGCACTTGCGACTCCTCTGGTGTTGCATGTGTCTATGGATGGTGGTGATCACTTAACCCACCTGTCCGTTTGCCTCCTATAATATATATAAATAATAATAATAATAATATTAATGGGTAAAATAACGAAAAATATTCTTAGGATTTTACTGTACGGATTTATCTAAATTTCTAAAAAGTTTCAGGTATTATTGATAGCTCGTAAGAAAATAAATTAATAGCTATGTAGGTGTTTATAATCTTTTTTTAATAATTTGTTTTTTTTTTTAATTAATTGAGTTAATAGTCTTAAACAACCAGAATATTGTTATTTTATTAGTACCTAAATATCCTCTATCTACCTTTTTTATAATTACCTGGTTTCTATTTCAAAATTAATTGAGTTAGTAATCTGAAGTCTTCGCTAAATTTTTAAACAGATCTGAATATAGAAACACAACACAAGTTTAAGTATAAATATATCATCATCATTATCTTCTTCTATTCCATTTTTGGCAACCAGTCTTCTAGTAGACTATTACTGCAATTGTCAAATGAATATCGATATTACAAGTTTCTTGATATAATTTCAATTAACTAACAAGATGGCGGCCAACTTGTTAGAACTTTCCATGGAGTTTTTGTAGCATCTCAGAACTCATGGTCCGTGGTATTATTTTACATTCACAATTCACTTATGCACATTAAACAAACTACATTACATAAAACACCACCAATTTTACACAATACAGAGTCAAGTAACACAAGATTATGAATAAAATATAAAATCCACTACATGACAGGACAAAATCCCGCCAAAAACTCCATCATCATCTTCTTACCCTTATCCGACTTAAGTAGGGTCGGCACAACATGTTTTCCTTTTCCACGCTCGCCTATCAGATGTCATCTCAGTATTCACAGTAGTAAATATGTATTATATTATATTAGCTGTCCCCGCGACTTTGTCCTCATGTAACTTAATGCAAAAGTAGTCTTACGTTTACTGTGTCTTAGATATTATCTATACTGTTGTAAATATACTATTTTTGTATGAGATTGAATTGCAGCTACTTACTTAGTCTTCTCTCGTACTTAACTCGAGCTGTCATTCAAATTACAATAAGTTATGATATAGTGGACCGGTTTTAATGAAACAAAGACTAAATGCTACTCTAGTGTATGCTTTATGATTTTCTTGGTCACGTTTTATCGTGAACGCAGTATTTTACAGTGATGCGACAAACAGACAGACAATTCTAAAAATTATTGAAATTTCTTTTATTATTTATTCCAAGACTCCTATAACTATTTTTTTTTCACTAAAATATAAAAAGTTCTCGTCTTATAATCTAATTTTAACTTTGTTTTGTGTTAAACTCTTGACTTTAATATGCACAAGCTTAAACTCGAGGCTGTATTCAGAGTGGCCAAAAATACTGACCAGGATACTGTGTACACCATAGCTTTAATAATGGTATTGTCCATATTGAATCACGATCGGATTCTGGTGACCCGGGGACTCTTTTGTATCTCAGGCAGCGGTGCGTCTAGCAAAGATGGTCGGTTACGTGAGCGCTGGTACCGTGGAGTACTTGTACGATCCAGCCAGTGGATCCTACTTCTTCCTCGAGCTGAACCCTCGTCTGCAAGTGGAACACCCCTGCACGGAGATGGTGGCCGATGTGAACTTGCCCGCAGCACAATTGCAAGTCAGTATTCTGAGTTCATGGTACTAATATACTGTATGCTATTCTGTTTACTGTGAATTAAAAGTAATTTATTTGGATAAGGATTATTATAAATACATGAATAACATGGTCTTTTAGATCCAGCCAGTGGATCCTACTTCTTCCTCGAGCTGAACCCTCGTCTGCAAGTGGAACACCCCTGCACGGAGATGGTGGCCGATGTGAACTTGCCCGCGGCACAATTGCAAGTCAGTATTCTGAGTTCATGGTACTAATATACTGTATGATATTCTGTTTACTGTAAATTAAAAATATTTTTTTTGGATAAGGATTCTTATAAAGGCATGAATAACATGGTCTTTTAGGCATGGTATGGTTTTTGTTAAGACTTCTTTCAATAATGTAGTTAGTGACGTAATTACAATAGCTGGACATATGGTACCGCGAGGTTTTTTATAGATATTAATATGTTCTTTAATATTGTAGAACATATTTTTATTCTATCATTCATAGTTTGCGATGAAAGTATATTTTATGGCAATATTTTTCATACCTTGGATGACATTATTAAAATTTTAGTAAGGATCCCTACTTTTTCTATTAAAAAATATAGTTTATGTTACTCTCAGAGATACTGTAGCATTCTAATGGTGAACAAATTATCGAAATCGGTCTAGTAGTTTTTTAGCTTATTCGTAGTTTGGAGAAACCTTTATATAATTAATTATACATTATACACTCACAATATAGTAGCAAACATACAAAAATACGTTTCCTCTTTATAATATTATTGTGTAGATGTGTGATGTGTAGATTTCGATTAATGGCCTCGATATTTTTAAATTACGAACTAAATGACTGTGAATATTGATTATTATTATTAATTTTAAGTTTTATTAGTCTCGAACAGATGGCGCTGTAAATAAGTTTGTTGATAGAAAACTGTAGGACCGATTGTTATAAGATATCTCATAGATGGTACCACGTTTTAATTTTGTGTTTCCTTTTCAACTCTAGTTTATTTTATGGTGCACGTGTTCTGTTAATCTATTTGCTACGTAACTTCGCTTTTTCTGTGTGAAGTTTTTAGTTATTATAGTTAATAGTTTATCATAATTTAAGTTCAACATGAAATAACTGAGCCACAGCAACGCGTGGCCTTTCAACTAGTATATGTCTGTATCTATATGGCAATTTTTCAGATCGCTATGGGTCTCCCTTTGTATCACATTAAAGACATAAGGCTACTGTACGGAGAGTCACCATGGGGAATGACACAGTTGGACTTTGATGAGCCCAAACAACGTCCCTCGCCTTGGGGCCACGTCATCGCAGCCAGGATCACTTCTGAGAACCCTGATGAAGGTCAGACTCCTTTATATCTCTTGGTAGTTTCGTTTCAAAGCCATCGGTCCTCAATGGAGAACACTACCTTTAGTCTGAGGTTCGTTGTTTTTCCGTCCGTCTGTGGTTATTAAAATGTGCAACGGAATTAATGTACCCTTTTGTTTTGTTCATGCCGTTCCCACGTTCACTTTTAAGTGAAATTGAAATCCCCCGACGGTCATTGACACTTCGCTTTAACATTTTTTTTTTTTTTATGTCATAAGTGGCAAACGAACAGGTGGGTCACTTGCTGTTAAGTGATATCCACTGTCCATGGACACCAACAACACCAGAGGAGTCGCAAGTGCGTTGCCACCCTTTAGGGGGGAGGGAGATGGAAAGGAGGAGAGGGGAGGGGAGGTGGGCCTTCGGCGCTCTCACTGACCGAACGAAACGCAACAATGTAAGCACTGTTACTTCACATTGGTTTTCTATGAGAGGGTGGTACCACCCCGGACGAGCCGACCCATTCATACTGAAACCAGTAAGTTTCAGCGTGGCTCTACCACCACACAAAAATTAAACATAGCAAGGATTGCGTATAATTTTAATATTTTTCTAGATAATTAGGTCAAATATTAAACACCTATTTTTTTAATTGATTTACAACGAGAATCGAGTGCAGTGTATCCTCCATAAATATTGCTACTGTCTAAACATTCAGCCGGTATACATATATCTAATTGCTGGCGCCATACTATAATAATACTATCATAATTTTATTTCCACATGTAATAAAGGAGCCACAGTAGCGTGTGCTTGGACCAGCTAATGTCACTATATATATGGTGGTTATATCTTACTCAGACACCCATTCTTATTATTTCCAGGTTTCAAACCGTCATCTGGAACGGTCCAGGAGCTCAACTTCAGGTCTTCGAAGAACGTCTGGGGTTATTTCAGTGTGGCGGCTTCAGGCGGCCTGCACGAGTTCGCCGACTCACAGTTCGGGCATTGCTTCTCCTGGGGCGAGACCAGGGAACAGGCTAGAGAGTGAGTGATTTTGACCTACCGACAATTCTCATGTACACATAAGCCTGTGAAATACCCACTGTAGGCTTCTTCCCGAAAGAAGGTATGGGCGTAACCTACAGCACTGTATTTTCCCATATAAAGTGGTACTAGAAAATAACATTTCTCAGGTATAGCTCCTCCTGGGAGAGACCAAGGAACAGGCTAGAGAGTGAGTCCATTTGACCTACCAACCATTCTCTTATCACACAAGCCTTTAAGAGACCCACTGTAAGGTTATAGGCCTGTTACCGTAAAAAGGTGTGGGAATAAACACTAGCCCATAGTGTATTAGGGATTTTAAATTCCTGGAAATCCACACTTCTGTATTATTCCCACATACAGTAGTACTACAAGAACATATCCTTCACCGTCTTGTGAACACACTCTACACGAATTGGGAAAAACGTTGATATATGCCAGGGTTCTGACACCTACGGCCATGGAATTAATATTCTACTGGTCAAACCAGTCGAACTCTATTACTATCGGTCAAAACACTAACCATATATCTAAATAGCCTCAGAACCTTGTAGTATTCCTTCATGTCTACCACACTCACCGGTCCATGATGTATTGGGGATTTGAAACTCCGACAAATCCACAGTTCTATATATAGTATGGTGGTAGTACAAGAACATTCCTCAGGTTCAGGTTTCCTTTACGATGTTTTCTTTCACCGTCCGTCAATTGTGCTACCAATTTCAATTAGTGAATGTATGTTTATTTCGAAAAACTTCCTGGTACATGCCCGGTTTAGTGAGCATTTATTTTTTATTATATCATAGCAGGCAAACGAACAGGTGGGTCACCTGATGTTAAGTGATCACCACCATCCATAGACACTAACAACACCAGGGGAGTCGAAAGTGCGTTGCCAGCCTATGTTTGAGCGAAGGGGTTAGAAGGGGGGAGAGGAGTGGGTAGGGGAGGTGAGTATCCGGCGCACTCACTGACCGAACGAAACGCAACAATGCAAGCACTGTTACGTCACGTCGGTTTCTATGAGAGGGTGGTACTACCCCAAGCGAACCGACCCATTCATACTGAAACCAATAATAGCTTCAACGTGGCTCTACCACATACAAAAATTGAATTGTATAGATTTGACTTTCCACCGGTCATACTATTAGACCACCACGGTTATCAACCACCCAACCGATTGTTAGAAAAACGAGGTCTTTGTTAATATAAACACAGAAGGATTGTTTAGGATTTGTATATTACAGTTCACACAACATCAAAGGAAACGATGGAAGTTCCGTATGACATCTCATATGTCAAAATGACGTGACACGTTTGCGTTTAGTTACATCTAACAACATTTTCGTTTAGTTACATATCTAATACACCAATACCTTAAACCGCTATATGTACTTTTGCAATAATGACCCATCGCTTGTTCAGGAATTTGGTGATCGCCCTCAAAGAGTTGAGCATCCGCGGTGACTTCAGAACCACTGTGGAGTATTTGATTACTCTATTAGAGACGACAGCCTTTCAAGAGAACAACATCGACACCAGTTGGCTGGACGCTCTTATTGCTGAGAGGGTGAGTAAACGCAGTAAACGAAGTAGACGGGGTATAATACTAAGTAGACTGAGTAGACTGGGTAGACCAAAGTGTACCGAGTTCGTTGGACAGACTAAGTAGACAGACTAGTCTGAGTAAACTGAGTTTGAGCAGACTAAGTAGACAGAGTATACCGAGTAGACTGAATAGACTGAGTAGAACGAGTTGATTGAGCAGACTAAATTGACGACGTAGCCTAAGCAAATCGAGTAGACTGAGTAGACCGAGTTGATTGAGCAGACTAAGCAGACACAGTAGTTTGAGTAAACCAAGTAGACTGAATAGACTGAGTAGACCGAATTGATTAAGCAGACAGAGTAGTCTGAGTAAACCGAGTAGACTGAATAGACTGAGTAGACCGAGTAGACCGAGTTGATTGAGCAGACAGAGTAGTCTGAGTAAACCGAGTAGACTGAATAGATTGAGTAGACTGAGTAGACCGAGTTGATTGAGCAGACTAAATTGACGAAGGAGCCTGAGTAAACCGAGTAAACTTAGTAGACTTAGGAAACTGTGTAGACCGAGTACATGGATGTAGACTAAGTAGAAGCGGACTTCGTCCGTGTGGAATAGTTACTTTGGGCTAACGTTAACACGCAGCGGAAGCTCTCAAAAGGAAAAAAAAACGATTTTGAAAGATTCTTCATTGGTGCTCTGCTCCTAGTGGTCTCAACGTATATAGCTCAACGTATGGTCTTAACGATATTATAGCCTTTCTCGATGAATGAGCTATATAACACTGAAAAGATTTTTGAAATCGGACCACTAGTTCCTGAGATAAGCAGGTTCAACCAAACAAACAAACTTCCCGACTTTATCTGTATAAATAAAAATTAATCGCAAATATGTTGCTCAACGCAAAACTCGAAGACGGCTGGTCCAATTCGAGTAGTTTTTAATTTGATTTATTCATAAGGTTTTTATTGTGAGAAAAATTGGAAAAATTGTACGGAGAAACCTAAAATTCAGTTTTCTTTTACTGTATTTGTGAACGCATATTCAAATTACTATCAGCAATTTGAACGCATCCGTAATTACGATGTTTTGTTTTTTCATTTTTGAGTTGACGTAGGTAATGACAATGTTTTTTTTTTTCTTCCACTCTTGTCTTAAGTAAGGTACCGTTAAGTTGTACCTTCCCTCCCTTCTTTGTGGTATGGTACCGTTTAAGTAGTACCATCATGTAGTAGCTGGGACTTGTTATCTGTCCAGCAGTGGAGTAATTTCCCGACAGTGGGTGGGGGCGCCCGCTGTCATTAATGGGAACCCGTGGAGTGAAGCACGGGCCACGGCCGCTGCTTCAGGAGGAAGCACGAGGGTGCTTGACACCCTTGAGTCGTAGGTCGACCCGCTGACCACCTGCGGGCGACCCGAGCGCGTGACCAGGGCGCGGAGAATGCTCGCGCAATCCAAACCCTGGCCACATTTCGCGCCGTGCGGCCGGTGGGGTTTTTAGCCGGTATGAGTCGCGGCATCACCCTCCAGCTGTTGCCCTGTCCCTAACGATGGCTGGAGGTGTATCCTATGCAGGATTTTCCCCACTTTAAAAAAAAAAAGGTAATGTTACCATTTTACTACAGTTTGCTTAAAATATTTCGCTTTCTCAGTTTGTGTTCCGGAAAAGCGAACAGTCTCTATGAGGTGACATAACAAAATGTACTAATAAAGTAGGCAAAAAAAAAAAAATTAGGCGAAACAAAGTTCGCGGGGGCAACTAGTAATATTAATAATATATTTAAATATGCTTATAAAAAAATATTTACAAAATATGGTTAAAATGATGAGAACAATATTAATTATTTATTTCTAGGTTCAGTCTGAAAAGCCGGATATAATGCTTGGAGTGCTCTGCGGTTCGATTCTGATAGCTGACAACATAATAACTGCAAATTTCCAGGAGTTCAAGAGTGCACTGGAGAAGTAACTTTATCATTTTAATTCGTCTCTTTAATGCCAACGGTCCATTGATAAATTTTAACTGAGTCCTGCATTACTCTTATCTAAATACATAAAAATCCAGTGTCATGGTGTTTGTCCACGATGAACTCCGAAACTACACAACCGATCTTAATGAAAAGATGGCATTGATGTATAATTTGGTAAAACTTGAGAGATACGATAGTTTATATTTCGATTAATGGCGAATTAAACGATTATCAATGTTGATTATTGTTATTAATTGTAAGTTTCGTCGAACAGATGGCGCTTTAAAATAGTTCGTTGACAGTATACTGTTATAGATATCTCATAGATGGTACCGTGTTTTAATTTTATATTTCTTGTAGAACTCAGTTTTGTGGACCTTAAATAAATAAACTCCTGTTAATTTTATAGTGAATGTGTCCTGTTAATATAATTCAAAAATAATAAAATCCAAATTTTTGTTGTACGTTACGGCTAATCTTCACAAGTCTTGGATCGATTTTGACGGGACTATCACTTGAAGATAATAACAATAAACTCTGCACCCCTTAAACATATATAAAACTAGCGGGATTGGCGGACGTTCTTGTAGTCCGGTGAAGCTGTTAAGACCTTGCTAGGTCAATAGCGTAGTCAGATCGAGAAGAAAAAGGGGACGTTCTCCTGCCTTGATAATTAAAAAATGTCCTATAACTCAACCCCAGCGTCATCTACCGGGTGCAATTGTGTATCTAAAACGATCTTGAGTCCATCTGAACACATGAAAAATGTAATCAAAAGTTGATATATAGAATATACCACGTGAATGTTTAAAGGGTGACACCCTTCAATCGTGTGGTAGTGCATAGTCACATTGAACATATAAAAGAATAATATCAAAACAAATACTAATAAACAACAAAGAGTATATTAGTTAAAGTTTGTTCTAAAACTTTTAAAAGTATGGAAACGATACTTTTAAACGTAAAAAAATCACACCTAGCTTCAATGAACAAAATTGAAGGGGTGCTTTTCAAGGATAATTATTACGTAGCTGCTTATTGTGGGAACGCCGCACGGTTGAACAAAGGGAAGCGGGGTGCGAGCCGAGGTGTGAGGCACGTTTTGATTCACCGGTTCCCTATTTATTACACCAGTTCGTTTTTGCGTAAATCAGCTGATGTTGAGTGTATATCAGTTTTGCGTTTCTCTAGATAATTAGGTCAAATATTAAGCACCTATTTTTTTAATCTATTGAGAACGAGAAGCAGGTAATGAGTAATGTGTGAGAATATTGTAACTCTTTAACCAGTCATGCTGTTATAAATAAGATATGTCAAGTTAAATGAGAGATATATTGAATTAGTGTAATTTTTTTCTATCAGAGGTCAAATCCAGGGTTCAAGTCAACTGTCGAATACAGTGGAAGTGGAACTGATACATACAGGTCACAAATACAAGGTCTCTGCGACCAAGTCTGGGTCAACCTCCTATTTCCTTGCAATGAATGGCAGCTTCAAAGAATTGGAGGTCCACAAACTGACGGATGGTGGTGAGTAATGTATTCATTTTTATTGAAAAGTATATTAGATATAGCGGAAGAACGATTGTATAAAGAATAAAAAAAAGGTGTGTGTGAGATTCACACACGATAGAAGTGTAACTTCAGTAAATCGAGAAAAGAATTAGATGAATATATATAACAAGGGTAGGATAATTACAAAGTTTATTTGTTTAAAAATGAATTTATTATTTAACACAACAAGATATAAAAATACTCACAAACACTTAAATAATAACACACCACGCTGACTTCTTACTAAAAAGTTGTAATACGCAGCCGCATACAGTGTACAGTAGTATTAGCTCACGTACTTTTCACATATACTAACACACGTTAAATGCTCAAATACAAGCAAGTATTAAAGTGTGCAATACACACCGACACACCGACATTTGCTCTCTCGCTCTGGCTCACAAATTTTTGTATTTGTGTCTCTTACCTGTCGTTATACCTGTTGCATCTGGTTTGAAATCACAATGATTCTAGTTTCACTTTAATTATGTAATTAGTTTCAGTGGTATAAAATTTATTAGTACAGTGGTACATATGGTACAGTGGAATGTCATGTAGTGGATTTTATATTTTATTCATAATCCTGTGTTATTTATCTTTATATTTTGTAATATTGGTGGTGTAATACGTAATATAGTTTGGTTATTGTGCATAAGTGAAGTGTATGGGAAATAATAACACGGAGCATGGGTTCTTTTTTCTTTATTGTAGCACGGCAAAATGACTGCACTATGCCTAATGGTGGTAAGCACAGTAAAATCCAAAAACAATGGCGACCACCGAGTGACACTATTCATCGCCGGTCGCCGCTATCATGCCGGCCTGAAAGAAGCTGGATATGCACGGGCTGATCCCGAAACGCGACCCGCAGAAGCGAATCACTATGACGGGCTTTCTCGCCATATACATGATGGTTGCGACCCAGTCAGGCTGTAGAACCCTACCACCCCGCTTTGAGAGGGCATATGTTACTCGCGTCCGCAGGAAGTTTACCTCTCATTCTCCTGCACGTGCTCTGTGTGTGGGGCTAAAGAGTAACAACTTTTGGCAGCTGCACTGTTCCACAAATCAATTGAACCTCGCAGCCATAAATAGAGTAATACGAATACGAACCCCGCTTTCGCCATCGCCTCGTTCGTTACTCGGCAGGGTGCACCGCGTGCAGGTGACGTTGGTTTGGGTGTCTCAAGTCTTATGATGTTATTCGACACCCCTTATACTTCGTTCTGATTTGCTACCAAAAATGCCCTGGAAAGTTCTAACAAGATAGCCACCATCTTGTTAGAACTTTGAAATGAACGCAAAGAAACTTGTAATTTCATTAGCTACTCGATAATGCCAGTAATAATCTACTAGAAGATTGGTTGCCAAAAAAATGAAAGGAATAGCAGAGTGATAGACAGACAAACGCAGAGATGTTCACTTTTATAATGGGTAAGGACGTATAAGTTTTTTTAGTCTTTCCTCAGATTGAAGTCTTGAATACGTTCTTTGTACTCCAGGTACTCTTCTATCAGTCGATGGTGCGTCTTTCACAACATATCTGAAGGACGAGGTGGATAAATACCGCATCGTGATAGGCAATCAAACGGTAGTCTTCGAGAAGGAGAAAGATCCCTCGAAGCTTCGAGCTCCGTCTGCTGGGAAGTTGATCAATACGCTGGTGGAAGACGGCGGACACGTGGACAAAGGGCAGCCGTATGCAGAAATCGAGGTGAGTAGACCGTGAAAAGACCGGGTAGACCGATGTTTATTACGGCGTTATTTCTTATATTTTGACAAATAAGCCTACAAATACGTATAGCCTCTAAAATTTCTTCTCGATAGTATCTATTAGAGTCGATAAATAATTAGACAATAGAAATAACTGGTACAATAGTGTTTATTACGAAGTTGATGATAAAGTTTATTAAGTATTATCCTAAATGGTATGTGGTGGAAAGACCGAGTAGACCGGGAAAATACCTGGTAACCGTGGTGTTTGCAAGTGTCTATGGATGGTGGTGATCACTTAACATCAGGTGACCCACCTGTTCTTTTGCCTCCTATGATATAAAAAAAAATGTCTCATAAGTTCGAAATCGCCAGTACACCTTGGTCTGGCGCTGTGATTATCGAATTTAATCAAAATCAAATATGCTATATTCAATTCAGTTCCTAAGAAGGCGCTTAAGAACGTCGCAACTACCTACCACCGGTTCGTACAAACAACCCATTCATCGAGGAGAAACGACAACAAACTCGATTGGGTTTATCTCTTTAACATATATTTCAAATACACTTACACTTCGATCAACAATAACTAGATAAAGGGTCACGTACAAAATCGAAGCTAAAAGCTGTCCGCGTAAATATATACTTATATGTAGCTATTTGTTTACTAAGAAAGGGAGAAAAAAGTTTTAAAACAATTTTAAGTTCTACCTAATTACAACCATGACACCTTGTAATAAAGCCACAAATGTTCAAAATATTATCTAATACTTACCATAAAACGAGCAAAGTAATAAATTACTCCCTTCACAAGTGAAAAGACAACATAAACAACATTTAGTGTGAATTCAACCTTAACAGGCAATGAATAAAGTACTTTTCCCCGTTATTGTGCGTGGTTGAAGAGCCTTTGTTTCCAAACATTTGTACCACAGGTATAAATCGGTAATTTTGTTCAAAATTTGATATTATTTGATAGTTTAAATCTTGAAATATAATTTATTCAACATGTATTAAGCGAAAGTAAGATACTCCGGCCGTTAAATTTATTGTTCGGGTATTATTTTTGCATCTTTTGAATACACTGCGGCATGTGAAACGTGCTTACATTGGTTGTGTTTCAAAAACTAAACAAAATAAATGCTTACATTTCAAGTGAGCTGTAATTTATCGAGACGTATTTTTCGCGCCGACCCGATATCTAGTTATTGTTGATCGAAGACATTACACGTCGTAATCGTTTTAAGTGGATGCACAGAGACGGATATCACCATCATTCACATATTAATCCACTCTATAATAGCCTTTTGACACCAAAACCCGCTTGACATAGTGCCTAAACATACGATCCATACATACCGATCTGTATTATTTTGGGACGTTGTAAAACCTGAACTTCCCTAAATAGCTGTTACTGGTTTTACTGAGTCTGAAACATGGGACGACCAGTTTGTCAGTTTCTAGTATTTGGATCGTGCCGGTCTTTTACCATCACGGGTATTATGCCTACACACCTTCCTTCGGGAAGAGGCCTATGACCATACAGTTGGTATCTTATATGTTTTTTTTATGGACGATAATCATCCCGTCTCAGAGAAGTTAAACCATGCACACAACAAGTATAAGGCGGTGCTCGAGAATACATTAGCAGGTAAGTCTTTTCAGGATAATAAATATTACCTTTAAAAAAAATTCCATGTCTCTTGGTATCTTGATAATTTAATATATGCCCGTAAAAACTTTGAAAAACTGAATTTAGTACAAGACCGGCATAATCTAAATACTAGAAACTGTAATAAACTGGTCGTCCCATGTTTCAGACTTAGCAAAACCAGTAATAGTTTCTTAGGTAATAGTGTTAGGTTTTACAATAAAATCCCAAAGCATGTTACATATTTCCCTGACTGTAAATTTAAGCGCCACGTCAAGCGGGTTTTAGTGTCGAAAGGATATTATAGAGTGGATTAGTATGTGAACGATAGTGATGTCTGGAATTGACTCCTCTTTGTGCATCCAAGCTATTGTATGATGTAGTGTATATATATGTTAAAAAGATGTACCCGATCGAATTTCTTGCCGGTTCTTCTCGATGACTGTGTTGTTTGTCCGAACCGGTGGTAGTCTTTGACGTTCATAAGCGCCTTATTAGGGCCTAAACTGAATAAAGTATTTTTGATTTGATTTGTTTAGATTTAACTTAAAAACGGCTTAATCGATTCTTCTGAAAGTGTCTACATGAAAAGCTCTTATCTTTCCTCAAATGATAGGGTACTAGAGATGTTATATATATGTTTAGATTATTTAAAAAATCATGTAATTTAAATAAAGAAATAAATAAAAAGCCTTTTATTTACTACATATTAAGACATACTACCATTATATTTTTTTTATTTTTTTATTCAAGATCTGTATAGCATTCGCCTAAGCGTATGTAGGCCTTCCCTAAACTTCTCCATTCATTTATATTATTGCAGAAAAAAATATACGAAGCCGAGGGTATTTGCTAGTTTATATATAAAATTGTTTTGTAATCAGGTTACTGCTTGCCTGAACCGTACAATACTCCAAGGTTGCGAGAAGTCGTAGAGAAGTTCATGCTTAGTCTTCGTGATCCATCTTTGCCGCTACTGGAGCTACAGGAGGTAATTTTAACTCCGTTTTTATATTTACAATAAAAAAAAAACCATTTTAGAAACCTCTTAAATTTAATTCCCGTAAATATCATTAAATAGTTGTCTTTCAATACATTGAAAAAGAAAGTTTATTATATTACTTTGCTACATTGCATATAAATATGAGGGTATCGAAGTTGTTTTATGTATCAATGAAAGTGGCTCGAAGGACCTTTTCGATGGTGCCGGAATAAAATGAATTTGTACCAATAAAATGTATGCGTGTTCTTTAAGTGTGCTCTGTTTGTTTGTTTCTAATAGCGAATAGTTTCAATAAGTGACTTAAAATCAGAGAGGGGCGGGGGATGTGATGCAGTTGCTACATTTTGTCATTTTGCCGTCGTCGCTCACAGCGGCAAATAGTCTTACTGTTTACGAGCTGTCCGTGTCAGACGCACATTACATAAAATATCAAAGGACGGGTCGGTTTCATTTTTTGGTTTGAATTGTCCGTCTCATTTTCATGTAACAATATTTCCAAGAGTTATAAATTCATTTCATTTATATTGGTTCCTTATTTGTACTCTCATTTAAAAATCATATCGGACATGAACAAGGATTGGTTATAATTCTACTCGTAAATATACAGCTTTAAAAAAATGTGCTTTGATATCGCAAGATTTATCTGACACTCACTAGGAATCTCGTGTGAGTTGATGCTCTTTCCTTCCCACTCCGCACCTCCCCGCGCATACCTAGGGCGCGATATAGCGGTTGCGGTCAGGTTATAGAGCAAATATTTTGATAGCATATACACTATCTATTTGATTTTATCCATAAAACGATTATTACAAGCAATGAAGCTTTCTCTAATTAGTAAAAACACCCGTTTTTATCGATGTGTTTAGCAAATAAATTTGATGAAATAAGAATAGAAAACCATACAAGTATGGTCAAAGTACCGTTTTTCGAGTAGGAAATTGGGCATTACGAAATGTTGTTTTGTGTAGTTTTACATAGGTATAGTTAAACGGAGCTGCAGTTGTCTGTGCAGAGTGTGAATAGATTCCTAGTTTATTTTTGAATGTCCTACAGACCGCGATTCCTTTTAAAATTCAATCGTGTTTGGTATCTATTAATACGTCTCGAAGGACCATTTTGCTTTCGCCATGACACTGGAGTAAATTTAGAAATCCTTACCAATATTATATAATATCTAGACACTATAAAGGCGGCCCACACATATACGGAATTCCGTTTCGGGACTTCGATTCGGGATTCCGTACATATTTCACACACGTACGTTTATTTCCGTTCGGGATAACAAGGCTCAGTTGAGTGACGACGACCATTGGGTTCAGACATTTTAACATGCGATCGCATTGTACATCCATTAAACTGTCTAAGATTGCATGCAAGACCGTCAATATTATATAATAAGGGTCAAACTACGAGGCAGTCCCAAAAACTGACCGACTGGCGTTCCGTACGGAATTAACGAATGTGTGATGCGGACTCGTACAAAATCTATCTATCTCCAAACAGTTTTTTCCATGGGAGATTCCGAACGCATAGTGCTACCATACGGAACTCCGAATCGGACAAAACTACGAACGGAAAAGCACTGTATGTGATAGGTTCATACGTTTGTATGGATTTACTGCGTTCGAAATCGCATGTATGTGGGGTCGCCTTTACACCCGTCTATACTATACCGAGGTGACTGACAACGGAATTATTAGGTTCATTCATCGGGCCGTGGACGCTCCGGTGCTCGATATTGTGGATTATAATTTAAAAATGGTCATAAAAGATGATAACGAAGCCGGCATAAAGGCGATAATCTCAATTAAAAATCCGATGTATAATAGCTAAGTAAAATAATAACAATAATTGGTCATATTTAAAAAAATTAATCGGATTTTACGAAGATCAATAAAATAATCAAAAGACAGAATGCGGATCAAGTACAAAGAGTATGGAGGATATAAGTTACATTTTATTCCGAAAACGTACTGGTTGCCAAGGGCTGTTTAGTAAAAGGTTATTGGGGGTGTAAGGGGTGTCGAAAAACATCGTAAGACTTGAGACATCCAAGCCAACCTCACCTGCACGTGGTGCACCCTGCTGAATAACGAACCAGGCAATAGGGAAAACGGGGTGGTAGGGTTCTACAGCCTGCCTGGGTCGCAACCACCATGTATATGGCGAGGAAGCCCGTCATAGTGATTCGCTTCTGCGGGTCGCGTTTCGGGATCAGCTCGTGCATATCCAGCTGTTCGCTGGGCGGCATGACAGCGGCGACCGGCGATGGATAGTGTGTCACTCGGTAGTCGCCATTGTTTTTGGATTGTACTGTGCTTACCATCAGGCACAGTGCAGTCATATAGCCGTGCTACAATAAAACAAAAGGTAAAGCGAACGATGCCGCGTGCAATAGCTAGTGAATTTGAAACAGGTGCTGTCATCTACGTCCGGTCGGATCCCAATAGCGGTGGAGAAGAAGGTACGGAAGCTGATGGCGCTCTACGAGAGGAACATCACCAGCGTGTTGGCTCAGTTCCCTAGTCAGCAGATAGCAAGCGTTATAGATCAGTGAGTTGTCTGTTTGTTTTGATAAAGTAACATATTTAATTGCACTTTAAGGTTTTGTTATTATACCACTATCTATTATAAAACAAAGTCCTTTGTTACGTTTGTCTATCTGTTCGCGATAAACTCGAAACATAATGAATGGAACCGGCGATGGATAAAGTGATTCCCGAGGAAGATTTAGGTATATAATTTGTTTAGGTTTTTTTTTTCATTATCAGGGAGGGACAAGAACCGGCGTACCTGTTTTGTAGAAAATGAGACTAAATCTTTTCTTTGTAGTGCGATAACTTAATTTAATTGAATGCCAATTGAATGTTAATTTGTCAATACTTTTAAAGATCTACCGACTGTCTTCTGTCCCTGTTTTTATATAGACTAGTTTTCACTTCTGTCGGAGTTCCTTATTAGTCCGGTCAATTTAGACCAAAAAATGAGAGTGAAGTTACATAAAGTCCCAACAAGCTGAATTTTTGTGAAGTTGTTCAAAACATAATTATAAACAATGTCTAGAAGTTCCCCATCATTCCCCTGTAAGGAAAAAATTTAATTCAAGGTCAAAGGTAAAAAAAATGAGTTTTTCGCGATTTTCAGCAAAACGGTAAGTTTTATCATAAAAGTACTTCAGACAAAAATTGTAGATCATAAAATTATCTATAAAAAATGTATTAATACTTTTTTTCTTACGAGCCACCGTTTCTGAGATATAACGATTCTAAAAATTATAAAAGTTGTTATCGTCATAATATGCATGAGTACGCCACGTATTTACATCTAGAGTTGTAAAATTTTATATAATATATATTTTTTCTTTATTTTTCTTTTATTTTTATATAATATAATTTTATTTTATAATATATTATTTATTTTTTATATATATATATATTTTTTATATATTATATGTTTCGTTAAAAATACTAAAAATAAAAAACAAGTTCAATTAGCTTGTCTTCCTCCAACCTCAGTTGCTGCTCACCAACATCTTCTTCGAGTATATTACCAAGTTCAAGTGTGGCTTGGTTATCAGCTAGACCCTACAGACTGGGGTTGGAAGTTGGTCAACAATATATTAGAGCCAGTTCAAACTTTACTTCCACCTGCGCCGGAAAAACTGCTGAACACTATTTTTTGCAACTGCAAAAAGGGATGCAGTGCTAAATGTGGTTGCAAAAAAGTCGGACTGTCTTGTTCTTTGGCATGCACAAATTGTCAAGGCCGGTCGTGCTCTAATATTGAATCACAAACAATGGAGGATTCGTTTGACTCCGACGAAGTATCATGCGATACATCGCTATTGACGCAATTTACTTGCATCCAAAATGAAGATGAAGAAGAAGCAGGAGAAGAAGAACAAGAAGAAGATCAAGAAGAAGAAGAACAAGAATTTGAAACTTACGAATAAGACGAATAAACTTCAACACTTTTTTTTCATTTACATCGCTTTTATCTTTCCCAATCTTTGAAAATTTCCGTTATTTTGCAATAGTTTTACATTAAACAGGATCACAACTGACCCGTGGCCTACTGGGGAAACCACGTTAAAAAAAACGCGCTAAGTACACTACCTCATAGGTGGCGTGGAAACGTGTGCATATTATGACGATAACAACTTTTATAACTTTTAGAATCGTTATACCTCAGAAACGGTGGCTCGTAAGAAAAAAAGTATTAATACATTTTTTATAGATAATTTTATGATCTACAATTTTTGTCTGAGGTACTTTTATGATAAAACTTACAGTTTTGTTGAAAATCGCGACAAACTCATTTTTTTGACCTTTGACCTTGAATTAAATTTTTTCCTTACAGGGGAATGATGGGGAACTTCTAGACATTGTTTGTAATTATGTTTTGAACAACTTCACAGAAATTCAGCTTGTTGGGACTTTATGTAACTTCGAATGTCTAAATTGACCGGACTATATGATTGTTTCGATTTTTTTTATTTAAAAGTTTTCTTTTTTTTGTAATCTTGCCCGGATAAATAGAAACACAATAAAAAATGTTTAGCCAAAATAGATACAGCCATATTGAAGTGGTCTGCCTTTATACAGCGATTGATTTTTATTTATATATTGATCTATTTGCTTAACAGTCACGCAGCGTCACTCGCTAAGAGAGCGGACAGAGATGTGTTCTTCATGAGCACTCAGGCGCTCGTCGTTTTGGTGCAACGTTACAGGTATGCTACATATATAACAAAGTTGATTTTCGTGTCTGTCCGTGTGTTCCCTTAGTTCTGTTAAACCATTATGAATCTTGATACAGTGAGTTTTACGTTTGTCCGCTAATTTTCATATGAATTGATAACTTCGTTTGCAGTAGCTAATAGCTGTTCGTTGTTGTTAATAGTAACGTGCAATTTGTCTTTATACCAGGTGAATGTTTAGACAGTAGCAATATTTACGGAGGACACTCAACACTCGATTCTCGTTCTAAATCCATTAAAAAAAATAGGTGCTTGTAATTTACTTTATTATTAAACATACGAAAATTATGCTCAAGCCTTTAAGCGTCGATTGAAGCACGGTGTCGATGACCATCGGGTGAAGTGAAAGCGAAGCAAACCAACTAACAAAGACAATTTTTTCGAAGTTAGAACAGACAAAAGGGTTTATTGTCCGTTTTATCATCGAAAGTTATTAGCTCCGGGTCGCAGCTCGCAGGTTTTATCACCGGTCCATTCAACCTAGGTTTATCTAAGTTATTGTCCATACTATTGATATTCTTAGAACAAACTTTACCTAAGGTTCTTTTTGTTGTCTATTAGTGTTTGTTTTGATATTATTATTGTATATGTTAAATGTGACCATGAAGTGTCATATCATAGAATAATGCGACTGTCTAACCTTTCACCTGGTATATTTATATATTTTACTTTTAGCAACCAACCTTCTAGTAGATTATTACTACCACTGTCGAGTAGATAATGCTATTACAAGTTTCTTACGACCATTTCAATCAACTAACAAAATGGCGGCCGTCTTGTTAGAACTTTCCAGGGAGTTTTTGTGCACAATAACCGAACTATATTACGTAAAATACCACCAATATTAAAAAAAGATATGAGTCAATTAACACAAGACTACGAATAAAATGGAAAATCCACTACTCATATATTAAAAGTTAATTAATACATTTTAATTCCATTCCAGAAATGGTATACGAGGCAGGATGAAAGCTGCAGTACACGATCTCCTAAAACAGTACTACCAAGTGGAAAGTAATTTCCAACTCGGTGAGTTTTTTTATGTTATTTCACTAACTCTGCCTCGCGGATTTGCTCTTATTAAATATAGATTTACCGTTTGCCTTCAGCATACCGAGATTTGAAATGATAGAGATTTTAAGCTTATAGTGTAATGAATAACGTATATTCGGTCAGCCAATGAAGTACTAGTATACGGAATGAGTGGGTAGATGGCGTTTAAAGCAAATTTGACAGATCGCGTTTACAGATATTTCGCATCGAGAACAATACATTAAATTTGATAAATACTGAAATAGGTTTTTTTTTTTTCATTAGGACGTTATTGTATTAAATTCTAAATCAATGACTTTTTTTCCTCTCCTATACAATTTTTGTCACCACTGATTATTACCCTTTAAAGGGTTCGATTTCAAAGAATCGCTTTTTAGCGAGTCTTTACTCTACATAGATAAAGTAATATCTAAATTTCATGCTCTTAGCTTCATTACAAATACAAATATCTTGAGTTCTAGAATCTTTTTATCACGCTTTTATTAGTTTCACCTGTATGTATGTATGTAACCGACCCCTTTGAGCTCGATTTTGTCCTACTTTGAACGATCAGATTTAATTCAAACTTTGCACACCTGTCAAAGGTAGATGACAATGCAATAATGCGAAAAAAAAAGTTAAAAAAATTTAAGTAAAAAATGAAAAATAAATAATAGTTTAGAAAAACACACTTTCATAAAAAATCCAACTAAAAAACAGAAAATAAAATAAAAAAAATTTCGATTAAGAATAGTGTAAATTAGAAATAAATATATATTTTTGTAAAAAAATGACAAAAAATTATAAAAATACTGATATCTGGAGGTGCTGATATTAACATGCGATGCGTCACTGTTAATATCAGCACCTCCAGATATCAGTATTTTTATTATAATTTTCATTTACACTATTCTAAATCCAAATTTATTAAATTTTATTTCCTTTGTTTTAGTTGGATTTTTTGTGAAAGCGTGTTTTTTTAGTTTTTTTAAACTATTATTTATTACATAATATAAGCCTTAACTATGGCCCCAAAATAAGCAATGCCTGTGTCATGGAAGCCTAATACCTTATTTACAGACTAGCTGACCCGTATGCATTTCGTTGGACACCATTTATAAAAAAAAACTACCTTTTCTGACAAATATAAATGTAAGACATATGCTGTCGGCGACTTTTTTGTAAGCATTATCAAGCTCTACAACTTTTCTCCAGAACTCAATCATATATCATTCATCGTTAAGGCAGCATTCCTAAGAAACGTTTTCTCCGACTTACTTTGCAAATCCGACTACCGCAAAATAATCTTTTAATTTTTCGCGTTAATATATATATAGCCTATGACACACACAAATAACGTGGCTTCCTATTGTCAAAATCGGTTTCGGTGTTCCTGAGTTTACCCAGAAACAGAAATCGTATACTAACTAAATTCAAGTTATTGTGTTTTTTTTTTATATCATAGGTGGTAAACGAACAGGTGGGTCACCTGATGTTATCACCACCGTCCATGGACACTAACAACACCAAAGGGATCGCAAGTGCGTTGCCACCGTTTGGAGGGAAGGGTTAGAGGAGGGAGACGGAGAGGGGAGGGGAGGGGAGATGGACCTCCGGCGCTCTCACTGACCGAACGAAACGCAACAATGCAAGCACTGTTACTGTCACGTCGGTTTTCTATGAGAGGGTGGTACTACCCCGGACGAACCGACCCATTCATACTGAAACCAGTAATAGCTACCACCATGGAGTGTGAGAATGAGTGTGTGTAGCTATGATGAGTGTGCGTGTAAAAGTGAGTGAACGTGTGTGTGTCCGTTTATTATTAGCTCCGTCTGAGTCATGAGTGTGTGTGTCATGAGTGGCGTGAGAGTCATGAGTGTGTGTGTCATGAGTGGCATGAGAGTCATGAGTGTGTGTGTCATGAGTGTCATGAGAGTCATGAGTGTGTGTGAGTCATGAGTCATGAGTGTGTGTAGTTATGATGAGTGTGCGTGTAAAAGTGAGTGAACGTGTGTGTGTGTGCCCGTTTATTATTAGCTCTGTCTGAGCGTTCATGAGTCAATCAATCAGCCTCTATACATTAGATTGATCTATTGTTGGTTTAGTTTTAAATGTAGCTTTGGAACGCAGGTTCGTACGATAAGTGCGTGGTCGCGTTGCGAGACAGATACAAGGACGACATGCAAATCGTTGCGAACATAATCTTCTCCCACAACCAAGTCTCTAAGAAGAATCTACTGGTGAGTATTCCGTATGAATTTCCTGGTGTATAAAAAAAAGAAACCTTAAAAAATTAAACATGTTATATGAATGAAAATGATTTAGTTCATTTCGAAATGTTACGACCCATATATACGTAAAAACATATACATGTCTATTTGTCTGTGATTTAATTTATACTAGTGGGTGCCCAGTGGTCGACATTCGACCATAGTTCATTGATTTTTTAAAGGGATAAATATTATAATAATAGTTGTATGTTATAATATCATGTTGAATGTAGAATGAAAAAGGGTAATTGGAACGTAAGAGTAAAATAATACATAGCAACCTCCTTCACAACCTTTTTTGAAGTCCTTTATTGACAGATGTCAAAATGTCTTTTTTATTTACATGTGTGTATATGTTGTGTAAAATTGAAGCATTAGTGTGAGTAATGCATATTTTAATTAATTTAATGTACTTCTAATGCATTTTATATAAAATAAATAGCTTTCTGCACTTCTCCTCCATATAAACTTTAACTATACCAAGTTTCACGTTCATCC
>MU160871.1:0-15038 GCA_015888305.1 Antheraea pernyi | reverse complement strand
AACTGTTTTAAAACTTTTTTCCCCCTTTCTTAGTAAACAAATAGCTACACATAAGTAAATATTTACGCGGACAGATTTTAGCTTCAATTTTGTACGTGACCCTTTATCTAGTTTTCGTTGATCGAAGGTTAGCCCAAAGTAGCTATTCCATGCGAACGAAGTCGCGGGAAGAAGCTAGTTATAAATACCAACTTTCAGGACGGATTCTCATGCCGTTTCCACCAGTAGATAAACTGATTCATGAGGAAGGTTTTGGTGTATAATTTGTCAAGGATTGTTTTTTTATTCAGGGTGGGACATCGTCTGCCGGGACCGCTAGTAATATATATAATGTATTGATACAACTACTGTGAATTTGTATTATTGACTGACTCCAAAAAGAAGGAGGTTTTCAATCGGTTGTAGGTTTTCAATCGGTTGTATTTGGAAAATTCTTAAAAAAAAAATTGGAAATGAGATATTTTAACCCAGATAAGCCTACTGTCCTATATTTAGGACAGTAGAAATATTTAGTCTTATATTTTGCAGTAAGAAACGTGTCAGCTTTATTAGAAAAAATAAAAAGACAGTTATTTTAACAGTTTTTACCTTATATTTTACCCTATAAGTGTGTAATAAAAGTGCATTGCAGACATGGCAAATGACAGGTATGTATAAAAAGTTATATTTTACTCGTGAGTTGTTTTTTTCTGTGTTAATATCTAGTTGATAACCTTAACTTTTGTACTAAATAAATATTCTAGCAAAATAATATAAATAAATTACGTATAACTTGTTACAAATACTAGCGTACTATATATAGGACAGTAGGATAATATACATGATTTTAGTACAATAATACAACTTTTTCTTTACAGACCGTTAGCTGCGCATGAAATTTTAGATGCTTTAGAAAATGTTTCTGATAATGAAGAAGATTATAGAGAACGACTGATATGTATTCTACCTCCTCCTGTTGATCCTGACTGTCTCACTGACGAAGATTCGGGTGAAGAAGATAATGTAACTTTGAATAATTTGCCACGAAACATTCTGCTTCAACCGGCTGAAGTAATGATTCAAGGGCAGATTATGGTGAGTGATACAGAAGAAGAACCTTCTGATTCTACAGGTCGAACTAAACGTAGGCGTACCTACGCATGGAGAACCGACCCTCCCATCATGAACATGCTGATAGTCGTAAAGACCAAATGAATCATCTGGTTATTCCTCAATCGAAGCAAACACACTGTCGTCAATGTCACAAAAAATGTTTGACACGTTGCAAGAAATGTGATGTTGGAGTGTGTGTCAAGTGTTTTGAAACATATCATTCATAAATAGTGTTAATCTAGTAAATTACATATAACAATGGGTAATATAATCAATAGTTTCTAATAAACTACACTTTTTGATTACATTCTGTTTTGTCATAAATGGTCTTTTATTTCCTCTTATTATCCTACTGTCCTACATATAGGACGGCTGTTTCCCTGAAAGCCTTACACTTAATTTTTTTTTCATAATTTTTTTTATGTTGCATAAGATCTAATAAACTAAATAATGTAACTTTTTTCAAAATTTTCAGAAAATTTTAGTTTCAGGCTTATCTGGGTTAAAGCGGTTCCCATATTCATTTCATTAGCATTGGACTTTGGATTTCAAAGGTACAGCAGGGAATTTCTCAAAATCGAATAGGGAATGTATATATAATGATTCATTTCTGCGGGTCGCGTTTCGGGATCAGCCTGTGCATATCCAGCTTTACGCAGGCCGGCGATGGATAGTGTGTCACTCGGTGGACGGCATTATTTTTGGATTGTACTGTGTTTACCATCAGGCACAGTGCAGCCATTTTGCCATGCTTACTATAAAAAAAAGACGTTAGATTTATATTCTTGTTACGTGTATAGATATAGAAGGTAATTATGTCGGTCAAGGATTATGATGGCGGCGCGTTAAGCACGATGATTGGTCAATTAGAGTGGTCTTTTAGAAAGGGCGTAACTTAATTCTATTGTTCTCTTAATGATCTATCATTACGTGTTATCGCTCGTGGAGCGTTTGAACGGACACGCCTACTATTCTATTTGATATTTTTTTATATATTGTAGGAGGCAAACCTAAACCTAAAGGTTACCTGGTGGTAAAGGTTACCTAAACCTAAAACCTAAAGGTCACCTGATGGTATGTGATCACTGTCGTCCATAGACACTAGCAAAACCAGGGTGCGGCGGGGGTAGAGGGGAGTCGGGTCTCCGGCGCTCTCACTGACCAAACGGAACGCAACAATGCGTGCACTGTTACTTCACGTGGGTGTTTCTGTGTGTCGGGTGGTAGTACCGCGCGCGAGCCGACACACTCATGCTGAAACCAGTAGTAGCTTCAGCGTTCCTCTACCACCTAAAGACTAGCCATGCGTTCGCTACAGGATATTGTTAGGTTTATGACAATCGAAGACTACCTAACTATGGTCAAAGATGTTATACCATGTTTGTTTTCTAATTTCCTTTATATTATACTAAGGGGACCGGTGGATGTTGTCACGTCCTAATAATAATAATAGAAAACATTGACAAATTATGTACCGAAACCTTCCTCGTGAATCACATTACCCACCCGTGAAAATCCGTTCAGTAGTTTTTGAGTTTATCGCGAACAGACAGACAGACGTGGCAGAGGACTTTGTTTTATAATATGTAGGTGACTCTAATAAGTTTTGTTTCTATATAAAAATATATTTATTTGCTTTAATACACGTGTAATTGGCAGATTTTCGTGATTATGATTTTCCTTTGTTATACATCATATATATTAATACGTGAAGCCTAAATTTTGTATCCCTTTTTAACGGAATTGGACGAACGGATGAACGTGAAATTTGGCATAGTTAAAGTTTATATGGAGGAGAAGTGCAGAAAGCTATTTATTTTATATAAAATGCATTAGAAGTACATTAAATTAATTAAAATATGCATTACTCACACTACTGCTTCAATTTTACACAACATATACACACATGTAAATAAAAAAGACATTTTGACATCTGTCAATAAAGTACTTCAAAAAAGGTTGTGAAGGAGGTTGCTATGCTCGACTGTATGTATTATTTTACTCTTACGTTCCAATTACCCTTTTTCATTTTACATTCAACAATGATATTATAACATTGACCTTTGACAAAAGAACCCTAATAAAATTCAAACTTTAAAAAATCAATGAACTATGGTCGAATGTTGACCTCTGGGCGCCTACTAGTATATTTAGTTACAACTATGTGTCGTGGCTGACGTTGGGGTCGGTAGTTAAAAAGGTATGACGTCACTCATAGATGCCATCCTTTTTATTTTATCGACAAGTCACTCAATACCAATCAGGTATTAATAATAAAGGCGTTTACCTTAAACAGCAGACATAGTGTTACACTATTCAATATACATAGATACGTATACGTAGAGTGATATGAACGGTCCAACGATCCAGGCGAGACTGAACCACGTTCCTTTTTTTTTCGTATTGACTACGCTATTGGCCTGGTATGGTCTTTATAGGTTCACCGGACTACTCAGGCGAGCGCTTAAGGCACTCGGCCGATTTTATTCAGACAACTAACTCACCAACGGCACACTATGTCTTGGGCTGTTTTCGATGTTGTCATACGATTCCAATTGTATGATTCACAAACACGTAGTCCGGTGAAGTTGTTAAGACATTGCTAGATCAATAGTTTAGTCTGTTAGAACAAAGAAATAAAAATTGATTCACAAACGCTTACATGTATATCTGATGTGAAAACGAACTACTCGATTCAGTTTGAATAAGGGAAAAAGATAAAACCCTACCACCATTTGTGTAATGTGTAGTCTTGCTTCGTATTAGAGGGTAACGCGTAGTATTTATGTTAGTACAAATGCTTTTTGATGGTAGAAACGGCCATTTACGCCGACATATATATCAAAACTGTAAAATGTATCTTATTTTTTCTTTGCTAGTGTCTATATTTGACGCGCATTCAAATGAAACTGAGTCAACTAATCACGAAACCGTCACAAAAGTTTTTTGTACGAAATCTCATCTTTCCAACGCCATCTAGTGGTAGCCCAATCGGACTTATACAACGCGAGATACGGATAACTAAAGCCATCTATTGGAAAAATTATGGATTTCTTTTTACTACACCTTGAATGTTGGGGCAAAATACCCCCTGTATTTATAAAAATATGACGTCACCTTTACGATTTGATCGATCCATTGACCATGATCAATTAAGTAACAATAACAGACACGTTTACGTAAAATATATAGCACAGCAGTACGTCATTGGTGTATTGAGCATAGTGAGGAGTTACCCGTAGTTGTGAACAGTACAACGATGCAAGTGAGCATGTTCCCGGACCAAGTCGGCTGACGCCAACCAAAGTAGCCAAAGGCAGTTATAATCCAGACTATTATGATTGGCTAATACTTGGAATTAGTATTATTTTACAATGGGTCAATATTAGCATGTCAATAGTAATTCCCCCAATATATATAATCTCTATATATCTATATATAAGGTTTTATAGCCTGACTGGGTCGCAACCACCGTGTATATAGCGGAAAAGCCCGTCATAGCCATTTTCGGTCGCCTTTCGGGATCAGCCTGTACATATCCAGCTGTTCGCAGGCCGACATGACGGCGGCGACCGGCGATGGATAGTGTGTCACTCGCTGGTCGCTATTGTTTTTGGATTGTACTGTGCTTATCATCAACCATAGTGCAGACATTTTGCAGTGCTACAATGAAAAAATTAAATAAAAATCTTACACGATAAACATCTCTTGATAACACTTTAGCCGGTTCTTAAAACGTTCCTGTAATCGGGAGAAATAACGAAAATCGACTGATCGTTTCAATATAGTATTTATTTATGTGCCATAATGTTGTTATACAAGAAAGATAGAATGCAATTGTAGTCTGGAAATTATCTTCAAATTTTGTCGTAAATTATGATGTCGTTCTTAGTAGCGTGTACATTGAATACGAAGTTTGCATAATCTGTAACGAAAAATTTTATTTTGTATACTTGGGCTTTGGTAAAACTCAATATTTTAAACATATACTAAATTACATTTCTCGCAGTCGCAAAAGTCGCTAAGCATTGGCTTCTCAATGTGGAATAGGATGTTGTTGATTACTATTTGAAATCTGTATTATACTTAGTCTGCCCATTAATAACGTATGCATAAGGGCTGTTTTAAATCATTTACAGTACAGATCTACATTTATCTTCATTACGTTGACAAAGGAAAAACAAACCCTCATAAAGAGCTCCATGTCGAAAGGGATGATTTTGAAAACGGTGATGTCCAGAGGAGTCTGTGCTCTGGCTATCATGAACACAAACATCTTCCTGGTGCTCAAGTCAGTGACGTTCTCCCAGCCGCTGCTGTATATAACGGTAGACATCTCCAAAGACTGGAATTTGATAGGTTCTTCATGTACTAACGTCCATTAATTTAGAGATCGGGGTACCTACCTGCATGCCGCGGAGGCTACATACTCGCTTATCTAAATGTTCAGATTGCTTTTGTTATAGCTTGCCGGGGGTCCATTACTTACTTATTTGCTTATTCGATGGAATATCCTAATAGTTTTAGGAATTCTTAGATATAGGTCGATGACTCTGTTTCTTGCGTAGATGTCTTCCTTTATGTGTTATCTCGGGACGGTCTTGTTTTTAGTAGACAGAATAACAAGACTCATGAAATATCAGGGTGGACGTTAATTCGTTTCTGTTTTTCAAACGGTTTCCGTTGCAGTAATCTATGTTTTTGTTTTTTTTTATATCATAGAAGGTAAACGAACAGGTGGGTTAACCTGCTGTTAAATGATCACCATCGTCCATAGACACTGGCAACACCAGGGGAGTCGCAAGTGCGTTGCCAGCCTGTGTTTGGGGGAGGGGAGGGGCCTATCCGGCGCTGACCGAACGAAACACAACTATGCCAGCACTGTTACTTCACGTGGGTGTTTCTGTGAGAGGGTGGTACTACCCCGGGTGACCCAACCCATTCATGCTGAAACCAGTAATAGCTTAAGCGTGGCTCTACCACCTACAACTGTCAATCAAACTGAAACGAAAAGTGCGAAATCACGTCCACCCTAATATTTTAATTATGAATTTCCGCAAAGTAACGCCTTCATCAATCAAATACAAGTGAAATGTTTAAACATGGTACGGGAGAATCACAAGGAGAGATGCAACATGGAACCATCTTCGTAAGCAGAATTTGCTAACAATAAGGTTTAAAAGCAAGTGCAACCTTCTTAACCGATTGTTTTATACTAGAGATTTGTGTTTCTTTTCTTTCTGATCTCCACTACTGCCACTTATGCCTTTTCGATTTTAATGTCGCATGCGTCTTGTGCTAAGTGCCTACTGCATTCTGAAAATGCCTCTATACATGTTTACTATTTTAGAATTGTCGATGGTGTACTTTTTCTCACCATTGCTTTTAATTTGGATGCGTAGCGACAAGGTAGATAGATGTGTATTGTGGCGACAACGATAAATATCCCATATCTTATGTCGAAACCGTGACCCTGTAAAAATGATAAATATGTTAAAAAAAAATCTATGATGGTAATGAAAAATATTAATTCGTGCCAGGCAAATATTAAAAACGGCCTTATTCGTATAAGGTTTTCTAATCGGTGTTCTCTCGAAACATCGCGTTTGATATTTTGTATTGTGCATTATTTGGATGTTGGTGCTGCGTGAGCTCCTGTAACGTTGTCGGTGGAGTAAATGACCTTGTTGTCCTGATTATGGAGTAAGGTATTTGTAGTATTAGTTAAATGATTTCAAGTGCCCGAGAGGATATTCTTTTGAATTAGGTATTATTTTGTAAACGTCATAAGTTGTAATAATCAGAATCTGGTATCAAAATTTGCCAACATCTAAAATATGCTTATTTGTATCACTTCAAACTGTAAAATACCTTTTTCAAATTCGTCACTATAGTAGATCATAATTCGCGATTGTATGATAAAAGTAAAATTGATCACCTCAACAATGTAGAACAGGCAGGTGCAAATGTGTATCATAGTTCCCATGTATATGATCCCCAGCCATATATTAAACGTATCGCGGATTAAGTCGACGAATCTGAAAAATGTTTGGTCTAAGTATACGTATACGCTGTTTGAATGCTTATTTTAGTCATCATTTGATCTTCTAAACAGCTATTCCTTACTTATGGTCGGAGATCAACCATGTGAAACGAACTACATACTCAACGGGTACAACTACAATTTTCTTGAGCTTCGCACGGAGTTTTAGGTGGTACGAGTGTAAATTTGCAATACTGCATCCAAATACATAAATTGTATATAAAGCTAGCTTGAATTTGTTAATCCACACATATTCTAACATTCTGTAGGTGGTAGAGCCACGTTGTAGCTATTAGTAGTTTCTGCATGAATGGGTCGGCTCACCCGGGGTAGTACCACCCTCTCACAGAAAACCGACGTGAAGTAACAGTGCTTGCATTGTTGCGTTTCGGTCGGTCAGTGAGAGCGCTGGAGGCCCACTTCCCTTTTCCTTCCTACTTTCACTACCCTCTCTCCAATACATAAGCTGCCAACGCATTTGCGACTCCCCTGCTGTTGCTAGTGTCTATGGAAAGAGGTGATCACTTAACATCAGGTAACCTACCTGTTCGTTTGTCTGCTTTGGGTATAAAAAATAATAATAAATGGGTACCTGAATAGTCTCTGTTGTTCTTTGATCACCTCGACAAGTCTCATGTGCTGATCCTCGGCCTTCAGAGCATTTTCCAGCAATTTCCAAATCATTTCAATCTTTATACAAGCGTGATTGACACACAAACCGAAGAAGCCATCGTAACCGATAAAGTTTATGATATCGAATACTTCGGTGTACATTGTGTAAAAGAATATGATCTCATAAAATGGCGATTCAAATCTCGCCTCCGGTTCGGCGAACGGATTGTTCAGGTCATGGATCATGTATCTGGTCGGTCCAACTTGAAGAGTGTACTTGTAGATGTTTAAGAATGTCGCCATTACTGAGAATATTGTCACACCTGTGAAAAGGGTGCAGCCCCACATTCTTTCGCAGTAAATACGGCCGTTCCTGATACCGGCGTTAAACAATGTTTGATATTCTTCATTGAAGTTATTGAAAGAAGCGTGGTCTCTATTTATTTCATCGATTAGTTCTTTAGCTTGGACTCGTTTGTAAAACATCAATACCGTCTGTAAAACGAGAATACATATATTTCTTCCCTTTTCATATCGTTAGTGAAGTATAGTTATCTTTGTTACTTAGTTATACACACCTTGAAACATATACACTTATATGTTTCAAGGATTGTACTGCGTCGTACTATGTCGACAATTTCTCCCATAGTCCAAAGTCGGTACATGTCAACAAGCATCAAACTTGGGAATGCTATACCACTTAAAATTAGGAAACCTGTAATATCAGTTATAAAATAATATGAATAGATGCTATTTCAGGTTTGCGATAACCATTTGATTAATTGCGCTACAATCTATTGCATTTATATATCTTGTTAAATTAGTGCTTTGCCCTTCGCCTCTATTATTTGTACCTGAATAACAAATAGCGTTCACGCTATGTTCATTCCCAGTAGAAGGGTATGGTTGGCTTTGTGTAGATTCTGTAATAGTATTTCTAAATAGAAATGGCGAAGTTATCAAGTTAAATATTAGAAATACTAGCTCTAGCTCGAAAGATATACTCTTGCAGAAGAACTTGAAGAATAGTATAGGGTTTACACAACTTTTTAAACAAATTGTAATTACATTAGAATTTGTAAAAAAAATTTAAACATTTCTAAGGACGAAGATCTTTCTTGAAACTTTTGTATTTCCTTGGTAATAAACGTAAGATTGATTTAAACTAGAAATAAATACAAATTAATATAAATACTACGCTATGCTTAGCTATGTCTGCCACTCCGCACTGTACAAAGGTCTTCGTTGCTTTGACTTTGTTTCTAAATATGACGGACAAATTTTTGTTTTCTTAATTTTTTGTATATATAATTGTACCACTTGTTAGTTAAATATTATCAGTAATAAAATGACTTGTTTAGTAATTAATTTTAAACTGTAGTTATATTTTGAGAGGCTGTGATGACTTAATATCGGTTGAAATATACGTATGTATGAATTTACTAGCTGCTATATCAGCTTACATATTAATATAAACCGCCGTTTCTCTGTTGCTGGATTCGGATACATAAAGCCGATGATTAAAAGAAAAGCCACAATGCGGTATGTTTCATGAAACGGTTTGTACACTGGTCCCTCCATGCTTACTTTGTAATAGTATCGTCCGCTTTCGATCGCTTTTAGTCTAGCTTTAACGGAAGTAAAGTTATTGATTTCATCACTATGAGCGGTGACATAGGGTGTGCTATATTTTATTTATATTCCTTTTTTATACCTCTTTATATAGTTACAATCATCTTTGACACAGGATCCAACTGCGTAATAACTTTCCTGAAATAACTGGAGAGCAGTGATTGGAACTAATCCTTTTTTGCAGTTCTCCTACATTCTGCATACATTATTCGCTTATTTTATTTAACATTTCGTTAATGTGTTTTCTTTCATTCTAACCTTGTCTCTATATCTTTAGTCTTTTCGTTTTACCAAAGACATACCTAGCCACGTTCCTTATACATGTTTTCATTTCATTCCAACATTCATTCACTGTTTCGTTTGTATATCTTTCATTTGTATCATTTCATGAACAAATTTTGTTGTATATTCTTTTACGTATTCATCTTTCTCTAATTAATAACGTTCAATTTTAGTTGGCGGTTTCGACAGATTGCCGGGAAGTTTTATTTTTTCACCTAACACTAATAAAGGATGTTGAGTACTTAATATCTCACCAGGCAGAATCTTGCAATCGTACACTATTTTAATATTATTTCTTTGTAGGACAAAGTAATCAATTTGGATAGTGTAATTACCACTATTGCATGTGACTAGGTGCTGGTCTTTTTGGGAAAAAAAGTATTGGCTATTGACGGTCGAAAGCAACGTCAGTTTGAATGAATGGCTGTTACATGTTAATCTGCACCATATTGTGATTGATATTCACCTTTATATACTGGTATAATACCAGCAGTTTCAATCTAAGACATGTTCAAACGTTCACCAATGACGGCTGAACCAACAACGCACTTAATTAGTTTTTGTTATTTCAGTTCTTTCGCTTTTTCTGTTACTAGTTTCAGATTAAAACCTTCAGGTACACGTCGTACAAATAAAATGAAAGGGTTTTGTGCTGGTGTGAGACGTGGCAGCGTCGTATAAATTCCAGGCGGAAGTGCAAAGTAACGTCTATCTAACTACCTAAATAATGAGCAAATGTGGTATTGCGCTCGAGTAATATAATTTAAACGTAATATTTATTGATCAAATTACTTGCAAGGTGTGGGCTATTGAGCGTTTAAAATCTGAGCCACAATTTCAATTAGCTAGGTTAGATCCGCAGTGTGAACAACAGCCCAAGCCGAGGTAGGCCGAGCACCCTCGAGTTAGTTGTCAAAATAAAATCGACTGAGTGCCTTCACCGCTCGCCTTAGTAGTCCAGTCAATGATATTATACCTTAAAGGTGTAAATACGTCACCTACATGATATTTTGACAAAATAAATGGCACGAAAACGCACACATACGTAAACTGTCTTAGATAAAGTGTGGAAGTAAGATGCCATACTCATAATACTGGTGGTATAAAGTTACATGTTGCTTAGATACGGGCGAATTGACGGGGCAGTTATTAAAGAGAAGCTAGCTAGCCAAGTTTTAACAAGGCGCTGTTGAACCGCTTATGACGTATCTATAGTTATAATATCATTGAATCTGGTGAAACTAACAAGGCCTTGCCAGGCTAACAGTGTAGTCAGTTCTGTTATACCATAAGCATGTAAGGGTTAGTGCTGCTCCAGCAGTACTCAATATAAGCAGATTGACATCAAGCTCTATTCGACAGTCGGTCTTACAGTAGTCGGTACTCAGATCTTGGAAACAGCGGTTGTCCTAATAATCCATTTAAATTGTACATTAACAGTGTATTAATAAAAGTTATTTTCTTTTAAAAAACCCTTTTTGAATTCACGGGTTAACAGTTCGAAAAAAATAATCAAAATTCGATTCAATTTTCTGGGCAATTTTCTATAACATCTAAACTATTCGATTGGCACGACTATATATGATTATAAAAACATTGTTTTTGCTAAAATCCTAGTCAAGTTTGTGGGAACGATTTTAGATGAAATATTCCATTGTTGTAGTTGTAAGCACCCTGTTTAAAAGTGTTATACGTTGTTAAAAACTTTAATAAAATGAAGTTACTACTCTAATTGCTAATAATTTGCCTAGTTGTAACGGCATGTACTAAGTACTTCGAAATACGTGTAATTATTTAACAACTTCGTATAATAGGAACGAAAGATTTTCGATGTTTATAAGCGCCTTATAAGATATTGTTAGATATAGGTGAGCTGGTGATACTATCGTAGTTGAGCCTTGGAGTAACTCAAGGGTTATTGTTTCAAAATTGTAATGGATTGATTATTTGGGTTCTACATGTTAGTTACCATTCGACTACTTCCTCAGCGAAACTATTTTCGCCATACCTTTCAATTTGGTTATCTAGGGACGAGGTCGACGGATCTGTAAAACGGCGCCGATGATAGATATCGTATAGGTAATTGCAATTCGAGCGGTGGATCTATAAATTTTCGATTTGTTGATATAATCAAAAACACCATTAACGCATGGTTAATTGCTATACCAGGTGAATGTTTAACCCTTCAATCTTGTGGTAGTTCATGATCACATTTAACATATTAAATAAAAATATCAAAACAAATACTAATAAATAACAAAGAGAACATTAGTTACAGTTCGTTCTAAAACTTTTAAAAATATGGGAACGATACTTTTAAGTGTATAAAAATCGCACCTAGATTCAATGAACAATTGAAAGGGACGCTTTTCAAGGTTATTCATTACGTAATTGTTTATCGTGGGAATGCCGCACGGTCGAACAAAGAGAAGCGGGGCGCAGCCGTAGTACGCGGCAGGGCGTGATTAATTTACTACACCGATTCGTTTTTGCGTCAATCACGTGATCTTGAGTGTGTATCAGTTTAGCTTTTTTCGAGATAAGTAGGTCGAATATTAAGCACATATTTTTTAATTGATTTAGGACGAGAATCGACTAATTATTGTACAGTGAAAATATTGCTAGCGACTTACCAGTCGCGCTGTATACATAATGACCATGATAGAATTGTTCATATTTGCTGAGGTAAATAAATATTACTCTTGATTCAAATATCCATTAATACGAGCATAGAAGAACGTGGGAAAATGCTAGTAATGAATTGTAAAAAATATCTCCATGCTTAGTCGTTGGTCACCTTTTAAGGCATCCGGCGGAAGTATATAGCTAATAATAATCAATATCGTTATTATGAGCTAATAATTACAGCGAATGATCGTAGAATCCTTAGTACGAGTCAATAGTACTAACATAGGTCAATGGTGTTCCCCGATGTATATAATCGGCATGATTTTCTAACTCAATAAATAAGTTACACTATCACCGGTTCATAGGACATTCCTGTAATCGGGAGAAATAACGAAAAACTTCGACTGATCCTGTGTATATAGTATTTATTTATGTGCCTTAATGTATATTGTTAAATAATAGTAATATAGAGTGCTCTTTTACTGTGGAAATTATGATGTTGATCTTAGAAGCGTGTACATTGAGTACGATGTTTGTACAAACTGTAACAAAAAAAAAACATTTTATTATTTAGCGTAAGGAAAACCTTTTTTTTTACACAATTTGCAGTGGCTAAATATGGCATCACAATGCAAACTAGAATTAAACCTGTATTAAGCTATTTATTTAATACGTAATTCAGCAGCAATTGACTATACATTCATAGCGTACGTATAGGGGCCATTTCAAATCACTTATAGTACAAATCTATATTTATTTTCATTACGTTGATAGAGAGATAACCAACCTTCATAAAGAGCTCCATGTCGAAAGTGATAATTTTGAAAACGGCGATTTCCAGGGGAATCTGTGCTCTGGCTATCATGAAAACCAACATCTTCCTGATACTCGGGTCAGTGACGTTCTCCCAGCCGCAGCAGTATATAGCGGTAGCTGTCTCCAAAGACTGGAATTTAATAGGTTCTTTATATACTAACTGCCATCACTTTAATGGTACCGGAATACAGCGGAGGTTGCAAATTCGTTTAACAAAGTGTTCGAACGGTCTAATACTGAAACTGCTTATAGCTTTGCAGGAGTCTACTGCTCGCTTATTTGTATATTTGTTGGAATATTAGAATAGTTTTAGGAATTCTTCGATATATTGCCGGGAAATTGATCTTTAAGCGGATGCCTTAAATTTTGCATCATTTAAGGGTTGTCATATCTTTAACAGACATAATAAAAAAGTGTTAAAGGACAAATACATAGTAGGAAATATTCCATTGTTGTAGTTGTAAGCACCCTGTTTAAAAGTGTTATACGTTGTTAAAAACTTTAATAAAATGAAGTTACTACTCTAATTGCTAATAATTTGCCTAGTTGTAACGGCATGTACTAAGTACTTCGAAATACGTGTAATTATTTAACAACTTCGTATAATAGGAACGAAAGATTTTCGATGTTTATAAGCGCCTTATAAGATATTGTTAGATATAGGTGAGCTGGTGATACTATCGTAGTTGAGCCTTGGAGTAACTCAAGGGTTATTGTTTCAAAATTGTAATGGATTGATTATTTGGGTTCTACATGTTAGTTACCATTCGACTACTTCCTCAGCGAAACTATTTTCGCCATACCTTTCAATTTGGTTATCTAGGGACGAGGTCGACGGATCTGTAAAACGGCGCCGATGATAGATATCGTATAGGTAATTGCAATTCGAGCGGTGGATCTATAAATTTTCGATTTGTTGATATAATCAAAAACACCATTAACGCATGGTTAATTGCTATACCAGGTGAATGTTTAACCCTTCAATCTTGTGGTAGTTCATGATCACATTTAACATATTAAATAAAAATATCAAAACAAATACTAATAAATAACAAAGAGAACATTAGTTACAGTTCGTTCTAAAACTTTTAAAAATATGGGAACGATACTTTTAAGTGTATAAAAATCGCACCTAGATTCAATGAACAATTGAAAGGGACGCTTTTCAAGGTTATTCATTACGTAATTGTTTATCGTGGGAATGCCGCACGGTCGAACAAAGAGAAGCGGGGCGCAGCCGTAGTACGCGGCAGGGCGTGATTAATTTACTACACCGATTCGTTTTTGCGTCAATCACGTGATCTTGAGTGTGTATCAGTTTAGCTTTTTTCGAGATAAGTAGGTCGAATATTAAGCACATATTTTTTAATTGATTTAGGACGAGAATCGACTAATTATTGTACAGTGAAAATATTGCTAGCGACTTACCAGTCGCGCTGTATACATAATGACCATGATAGAATTGTTCATATTTGCTGAGGTAAATAAATATTACTCTTGATTCAAATATCCATTAATACGAGCATAGAAGAACGTGGGAAAATGCTAGTAATGAATTGTAAAAAATATCTCCATGCTTAGTCGTTGGTCACCTTTTAAGGCATCCGGCGGAAGTATATAGCTAATAATAATCAATATCGTTATTATGAGCTAATAATTACAGCGAATGATCGTAGAATCCTTAGTACGAGTCAATAGTACTAACATAGGTCAATGGTGTTCCCCGATGTATATAATCGGCATGATTTTCTAACTCAATAAATAAGTTACACTATCACCGGTTCATAGGACATTCCTGTAATCGGGAGAAATAACGAAAAACTTCGACTGATCCTGTGTATATAGTATTTATTTATGTGCCTTAATGTATATTGTTAAATAATAGTAATATAGAGTGCTCTTTTACTGTGGAAATTATGATGTTGATCTTAGA
>MNPI01020519.1:0-57232 GCA_015888305.1 Antheraea pernyi | reverse complement strand
CTATGTCATAGAAAATAAGGTAATCGAAAACCCCTCGCCCCATTTTGTGCTTACGTAATACTTATGACTTCAACGGATGGTATTTTCGGTAACAAATCGCGTTTTTAACTTCAAATGTGGGTAGTCAATGACTTTTTTCTACTATTCACATTTACCCACTTTTATTATTATACATAGAAATCTATGTTTTTATGTTTAATACAGTTGGGTGTCTCCCCCATAACAAGGGTAAACCGCCTACGCTTAGTCCTTAGTACGTCCAAAGATACGACAAAAATTATCGATATTTAATATAGATTTTTATCTCTAATTATCCATGACATTATTATAAAATTAGAATTGCTAATGTTTTTTAACATATAGTGATAGAATCATTGTATAAATATTTATTGTTATATAAAAAAATGTTAAGAAATGCGTCTTTCAACTTATTTAAAAACGAGTTAGATATAAGTTGGTATGTATGGGTAATCATGAAATGGTAATTTATTGGTAGAAACACAAAAAAACACTACATTTGTACACCCATTAATTGTGATATTCAGGGCTGTATTCAGTATATTTTGTTTGATATAAAGTGGGAGAAGGGAGGTCATAGATCACAAAAATTCCTCATTGTTCATTTGTTTTATGAAACTCATTTAAAATGATATAAAATAAAAAACACAACATTCATTTTTCATTTGCATTATAATATTTCGATTTTATTATATCCGATTTGGTATTTTTAAAATTTTTCTTTTTATTTATTTTTTATGACATCAATATTCACAGCGACTTACGAACTAGACAGTTTATATGTATATATATTTTTATATTGTGCAAAGTAAATAAATTTCACACATGAGGCAACACTTAACAATTCATCTATAAATGTAAAAATTTGTTTAAAAACACGAAAAAAATTATGCTTATTACTGTTGTCGGAAAACAGAACAGTGTTGCCATGTTAATTCATCTAAATATTTACCACAAATTAAATACAATTGTTTGTCGATCTATTAAATATTGTGACCAGTACATCCAATATTAGGGGCGCCAAAATATCAAATGCATTTGTATTAAATTCGTGATAAAATCAGTCAATAAATAAAAGTCTTTCTTTAGTTATTAAAATGCATGTAAACATTTTTAGGAATTAAGGTGGCAGCATCGAAAAATTAAAAAAGAAATCCAACGATGTGAGATAAAACAATAAAATTATCCTTAAACTATAAAATTAAAAAAACAGTATTCAAATACTGTGACTTAAATAAAAAAAAAAACTTATATTAAACTTAAATTATAAATTAATAATATCATTTTTCAACTACCTGCCACTAATCTGTAACTGATTCTGTTATCAAATAGCCAATTTGTTTAACTATATATGTACAGAAACTATAAAAAACAAATAAACTAAAATATTAACAACTAACTAAAAAAGATATCGAATTATATTCTTCTAATACTGAACATTCAAAACCGTAAGGAACAAAAATTTAACATCGAAATTCAGGAATGGCATATTCCTAAATAAATTATAATTAAAATACACATAAATACATATTATAAATACACTATATAGATTATTATCATTTGGAGAAATTTTGTTATTGTGACAAAATTTTGAATAAAATCATTTTATTACTTTTATACTAAGCTAGTGTAAAATGTCACTTGAAAAATAATTATATCGGAAAAAAATGTACAGTGCATTCTGAAAGCGTAATAACATTTGTAAAAATGGAGAAAATGCTACAACACGTAAAATTAAATTACGTATAAAATAATTAAATATAAATTATTATGTAAACCTGCATTTACAATGTCATTAAAAAAATACCTGTAAAATCTATTTTCTTTCTTTCTCTCTATCATTAGACATATTGTGAACGAGTACGGCTTATTTTAAACATAATGTCTGATTGAACGATAAAATAAAAAATCATTTTTCAAAAGGAAAAATCATTATATCATAAAAGATACATGCAAAAATCTTTTGCCCTTTAAAATGTTGCATGGGATATATTATGAATAAGTTGAACATATTTTGAAACAAACAAATAATAAAAGTAAAAAATCAATGTTAAAAAAAATCATTTATAATTTCAGGAAAATTACTCGGTAAAGTCAATATTCCTTTAGATTTTTGGATTAAATATATTATGAATCAATAAAGTAAAACCGTCAATTAGTAACAACTAACAAAAATTAACGTTAAAATTCAAAATCATTTTTCAAAAGAAAACTCCAATTCCAGTTGTTTTAATGTTATTTGCAAAAATCATTCTTTCTTTAACAATTTGAATTGAATATATGGATATTATATTTGCCTATGATTTTTCTATACATAATTTTGGCGAAGGCGAACAAACGGCTTCATATACATTCCTAAAATATTACTAAGTAATTTATAAAAAGCGTCCAGCCAAATCGATGAGTTACTATGGAAGTACTGAATAATATAAGTTTGTATGTATATAATAGTACATATTGACGTCCGCAAAGAATATACGATTTTAGTAAAGCCAGTTTTAAACCAAATCATATCATGCAACAGTGTTAGTTTATATGAATCCCACTGGTGGGATAAAGGCCTCTTCGCGACTGAAGGTAGGGACGTAATTATAACATCAGGCCACGACGTATTGACTATTTTAAAATCCAAAAAATCCATAGTTAAATATCTTTAGTTTCCTCACAATGTTTTCCTTCACCGTCAGTTTAAGTCAGTAACCGTGTCAATTAAAATTAATAAATGTACGTGGTTTGCGATTAATTCATTGGTACATGAATCATGTGAAATAGAACCTGTAGATATTGAATCGATATTCTACTCGGACTACTTGATTACTACGTCTTTTTAATAATTCATGAATTTAAAAAAAATGTTGCTTTTCTTCATTGTTGCTGTCGATATAACCATAATTTTTTAATTATGTCAAAACACAAAACTGTGATAACTCAATATGTGAAAAAGTTTTACTGTAAGCGATATATTTTTCAAACATTTAAAATACATGATTTAAAAAGTATATTTTTAATTATCCTTAAGTACTTATTCTTTGGCGATGTCGAATGTTAGTAGACTATTCTTTAAGTTATATATAAAAGACTTGGAAATGAATAGTTCCTTAGTAAAACCGGCTCGAAGGACCAAAAAATTGTACCTTATTTCAAATTATCTAAATGAAAAGTTAATTCATTCATCTTATAAGGTTTAAATAAAAATTCTATCGACATTTCCAATAGCTTTTCGTTAATATAAGTACGTAGTTAATGTAAGTACTTAAAAACTCGATACAAGATTGTATATATAGAATTTTAGTAAAATATATCAAAATTAGTCGATAAAAATTATCGATATTGTTAGAGGTCAATTTATTAACATTTACGATATAATGAGATCTTTAAGGTTTATAATTTAAGAACGATTAGACTAGAATTACTGTAACGTGAATCACAAAACACTATACTTTTTAATAATCGAATAATTCTAAAATTCAATAATATAGACAAATATATCGACATAGGTTGTGAGTAATAAAATGCTTTCTACTGATCACTGGTGTATTTATTTAAAATTAGAAAAGAAAATCAACTTTCTACTTCCATAGCAAAATATCGATTTAAAAAAAAAACATTTATTTATTTTCCAAGTGGACATAGCTCGCAGCGTCAATATCTCGTCATCGACTATCGATATGGAATAACTTAGGAAATAGTAAACGAGATTATCGTAAGTTTAAAAGCATGTGGTTAATACGAGCTATTTGTTAAGCCAAAATGTCTAACATATGGTTATACGTGCTATACACAATATCGACGTGCAAAATGGCGTGAAGTGCTTGAATTGACACGGTAATTAAAATTGTAAATGTCCACAGTTTAATTAATACCCAATAAATAGGTACAGTCGATCAATTTAGGGGGAAACAGTACCAAAGTGTGAAAAATCACATAATCGATCTAGTGTTGTAATCGAGTTACCGATATCTGTAAAAGTAGTAATAGATAAAGAGACTTAAGTACGTGTAATGGAGACGATCGGATTCCGTATGTTAGGAAGTAGGGTTCCGTCATCGAGGGAGCGGGTCTCACTCTTCCTCAGAGGGTTCCGTTCCGAAGTATCGGTCGCCGAAGTTCCCAATTCCGGGCAGTACGTAGAACTTCTCGTTGATCTCGGGGTCTAGAGCTGACGTCACTATCTTAACCTAAAACAATGTTTTTTTTTTATGTATAGGAAACTATATAAGCTGAGTTTCTCTTTTTAATATCTTTTTGGAATAACTCATTAATTACTTGAGGTGTTCTTGCGGATTTTCCGCTCCCCATCATGAGATGTCGTAAAATTTGCCTCAAACTCCTCCCCCTGCCCTAATATTACGTGAGATCTTTCAAAATTGGTATTTTAACTATAAATGCCTTGGATTTATGAAAAAAAAAAACATTGTTTTATTAATTTTTATTATTACTTTACTATTTAGTAAATTACTTTACATGCGTCATACATAGAATTGTGTCCAACTTCGGCATATTATAGCCTGGAAATATCTTTAAATTAATATGATTTCCTCACATTTTTATTTTTTTTTATTACGTCATATTTTCCAATGTCTCTTCGTCCTCCCACGTGAGATTTAGTAAGATTTGGCTTGACCCCTCCCCCTGAACCCCTAACGTAATTAATGGAAGTCCCCTTTACTGTATGACCATGACATTAAATAAAATAGCAACTGAACAATTGAACGTCAACCTGTCAATTCTAACAATATTTTTTTACGATGTCCCTGTTGTCTATTTCACTCATTCACTCACTTTTTTATATAGATTTTTTTTTGCCCAAATTTTTTACTTTTACGTTACATTTTCCAAACAATTAGTCAAATAGGTGCAGCCGTTTTGAACAGATGTGCTGAAATACACTCGACAATTGATTTTTATTTATACTATAAAGAGGGTTTAAAAATGAACAACAATGGGTACAGGTCAATTAACTAAAGTTTGACATGTTCAAAGTTTTTTCCTTCTTATTTTTATTTGTGGTAATGTGTAATAAACTTATTTCCTAGTAGATTTTTACAATCATTGTCGAGTAGGTAAGTTTCTTGCGATCATTTCAATGCTCTTACATAATGGTGGTCGTTTTGTTATATTTTTTACATTACAAATATAACAAAAAAACAATTAGTCAAATAGGTGCAGCCGTTTTGAACAGATGTGCTGAAATACACTCGACAATTGATTTTTATTTATACTATAAAGAGAGTTTAAAAATGAACAACAATGGGTACAGGTCAATTAACTAAAGTTTGACATGTTCAAAGTTTTTTCCTTCTTATTTTTATTTGTGGTAATGTGTAATAAACTTATTTCCTAGTAGATTTTTACAATCATTGTCGAGTAGGTAAGTTTCTTGCGATCATTTCAATGCTCTTACATAATGGTGGTCGTTTTGTTAGAACTTTCCATTTAGTTTTTGTGGCACGTCAGTATTCATACTCCTTGAAAACGTGAAATTATGAATAAAATATAAAATACACTTAACTTACTTAACTTAACTTGTCTGCTGCTGTGTTGGGATGATGTGTGGAAGTGTTTAGGTGTGTTGGTGTCGGGATGTGTAGGTGTCGGGGTGTGTAGGTGTCGGGGTGTGTAGATGTCGAGGTGTGTAGGTGTCGGGGTGTGTAGGTGTCGGGGTGTGTAGGTGTCGGGGTGTGTAGGTGTCGGGGTGTGTAGGTGTCGGGGTGTGTAGGTGTCGGGGTGTGTAGGTGTCGGGGTGTGTAGGTGTCGGGGTGTGTAGGTGTCGGGGTGTGTAGGTGTCGGGGTGTGTAGGTGTCGGGGTGTGTAGGTGTCGGGGTGTGTAGGTGTCGGGGTGTGTAGGTGTCGGGGTGTGTAGGTGTCGGGGTGTGTAGGTGTCGGGGTGTGTAGGTGTCGGGGTGTGTAGGTGTCGGGGTGTGTAGGTGTCGGGGTGTGTAGGTGTCGGGGTGTGTAGGTGTCGGGGTGTGTAGGTGTCGGGGTGTGTAGGTGTCGGGGTGTGTAGGTGTCGGGGTGTGTAGGTGTCGGGGTGTGTAGGTGTCGGGGTGTGTAGGTGTCGGGGTGTGTAGGTGTCGGGGTGTGTAGGTGTCGGGGTGTGTAGGTGTCGGGGTGTGTAGGTGTCGGGGTGTGTAGGTGTCGGGGTGTGTAGGTGTCGGGGTGTGTAGATGTCGGGGTGTGTAGATGTCGGGGTGTGTAGGTGTCGGGGTGTGTAGGTGTCGGGGCATGGAGATGTCGGGGTGTGTAGGTGTCGGGGTGTGTAGGTGTCGGGGCATGGAGATGTCGAGGTGTCGATGTATACATACCTTGGGGAAGGCGTATGCGATGGAGTGCACGCCGATCTCGGCCATGAGGAGGGAGACGAGGCTGATGCAGTGCTCGGGCACGTCGTGGTCGAGGAGCACGCGTATCGCCATGATGGCGGCGGCGCCGGTCGCGACGGTCGCGTCCATCAGGATCACGCGGTAGTCCTTTATGTCCTTCGGCAGCCGCAGGTAGTACAGCTACCCCACGGATACCACAGATACACTCATAGGCGTGCCAAAACAAACTACCACCCTCAAGTTTCTTACGTTCTTTCAAATCAAATCACATTGAAAATTCTTTATTTAATTTAGACCCTAAGAAGACGTTTATGAACGTCAAAACTACCACCGTTTCCGACAAACAACCCACTCATCAGGAAGAACCGACAAGAAACTCGATCGGGTTTATCTTTTCATTATACACAACATATTTTTAGAGACATATACAGTTACATTCGTTTTTGATGGATGTACAGAAAGAGAGGCGTCATTTCTGTCCAGCTTCAAAAGCCAGATACCCTCTAAGTTTAACCCGTTTATTGTCTTAGACTACACAATGATTTAACCTCAGGCGAAAATGTAGCCAAACATTAAATCCTATCTTCTTCTTCATACTCCTATCCCACTTAAGTAAGGTATTAACTTAACTTAAATAACATATTTGTCATGTTCTGACGTATGATGTGGCTTAATTTTTATGATCGCTTGCCTGCCTGAAATCACTGCGATTCTAATTTGGTTCTTTTATTACTAGTTTCACATTAAATCTACTTAAATATATCTTGAAGGAATGAAACCAAACGGCTTTTGTTGCAGTGAAACATGACAAGTTCCAAACAATTTCAGACGGAAGTGCGAAGTAACATCCAAACAAATACCAAAATAAATATCCTCTTCTATCTGATATGGGTTTTCTTCAATTTAATTTCCACGGAAATAATATTTTACGTTTAATTTGACATTTTTTATATTATAGAAATTATATATGTAGATGAAACTATTGATTTATTAACATAGTTTGACCAAGCTATCAAACATTTGGGGGGAAAGTTTTATTTACGCTAAGTCAACGTAAAGTTATGTTCCGTGTCATCGAAACATTCGCTACGAAAATGACACACGAAAAGAACAATTAGTAAGAACAACATTAGAGACGCGATAATTTTTATTTTATTTTTTTATTGTACCTCGGCAAAATGACTGCACTGTATGTACCTGATGGTAAGCACAGTACAATCCACAAACAATGGCGACCACCGAGTGACACACTATCCATCGCCGGTCGCTACTGTCATGCCGGCCTGCGAACAGCTGGATATGCACAGGCTGATCCCGAAACGCGACCCGCAGAAGCGAATCATTATGACGGGCTTTATCGCCATATACATGGTGGTTGCGACCCAGTCAGGCTGTAAACTCTACCACCCCGCTTTCGCCATTGCCTCGTTCGTTATTCAGCAGTGTGCACCACGTGCAGGTGAGGTTGGCTTGGGAGTCTGAAGTTTTAGATGTTATTTAACACCCCTTACACTCCCTTGTATTTGGATTGTAATAACATTCGTACATTGGAATCAAATCAAGATATAGATAAGGGCCTTAAATTAGGAATAAATATAAAGTGTACCTCGGGCTCGTCGGTCTGCTGGTTGGTCTGGATGAGGATCTTGCCGATGCGAATGTCCTTGCAGACGTCGCAGACCGCCTGCTCCATGGTCTCGCCGGCGCGCAGGATCGACACGCCGCATATCTTCTCCACCTCGCACTTGCGACCTGCAACCGACTTACAATCAACCAACCGGCCTACCTACAACCAACCGGCCTACCTACAACCAACCGGCCTACCTACAACCAACCGGCCTACCTACAACCAACCGGCCTACCATCAACCAATCTATCTACATCCCAATTCAGATACAGTAAAAACAATTTTCTCGAAAAATCTAGAATTCTTTACAGGCGTCACGAGTAAACTCCTGGTAAAAGATAAATTACCATTGGAGTTTCTGGCGGGATCTTAGTCTGTCATGTAGTGGCTTTTATATTTTATTCCTAATCTTTCGTTACTTGACTCTATATTTTGTAATATTGGTGCTGCTTTACCTAATATACTTCTTTGATTGTGCACAAGTGGATGGAAAATAATACCAGGGAGCATGAATCCTGAGATGCATTAAAACTCCCTGGAAGGTTCTAACAACTCTCATCTTGTCAGAACATGGACATTATCACAAGACACTTGTAATATTATTACCTACTCGAAAATAGCAGTATTCTAGAAGCTTGGTTGCTAAAAACTAAGAATAAAAGTAATATTGGAAATAGTTTCTTTTTAACAAAAGTATACTTGAACATGTCATACTATTTTTTTAATTGTACAAATCAACTAGTTATTATAGTATCATTTGTTTTGAAATTAAATACAAAGCTGCTATAACAGAGGAATTGGGTTTTACGATTAGAATTTTTGGTTACTAGAGTGAACTAAAAATTGGATCCCTTTAGTGTGGAAATGACTCCTTTTAGGCAGATATTCCTCAGTTTACTTACCACTATAAGTGAATCCTTGTGGTGTATCGACGCTGTGATCCCGGTACGGTTGGAGGGAGAGCGCAAACTCAATCACAAGTCTCATCAACCGCTTCGAGTAGAATATGAACTCGTCCCGGGGCGTGTCCTTATTCCTTATGAACGTGTGGAGACCTTGCACCTGAACATATCAACTGATAATATAATGAAAAAAAAATGCCTCAAGAGACAAGGAGAATAGATAAGCTCTTTCAGCATGTACGATAACTTGTAAACATTTTTGTCAAGCACCAATATTGGTGGCGGTTTTCATAGTAGAACAATTTAGACCAAAGATAACTGCGATCATAGTATAATGACGATGGCTCAAGAAGTAGAGTTCAGACACCGCATTGATCGACGTAGTACCGAATCCTTGCAAGCCGTAGATTTTGGTAGCCAGCACTTGAGAGCCAGTCAGTCTCCTCTAGATTTAATCTTGGACCACAGCGTCATTTAACACCAGGCAAGGTTATGGTGAAACGCTAAAACCTATAAGGTATAAAAAAGATCATGCCGACCTGCAAAGCTATAGGTTATTGATATACGCCGACTGATCCCGTAACGCAAGTCGTTTTAGCGTGCAAGCCACAATGGAAGGTGTTAAAATTGGTGTATATGGGGGTCGCAATATTCACAAGATCATACGAATAATGTATTTCCTTGGAAACGTAGACTGGTGGAGCATATGGCTATACGATAGAATCACGACCACCATACACTTGCTTTCACGTCCACTTTAGTGACACATATTTGTATTGCGTTCTGGAATAAGGCAACCTTATAACGAAGAGAAGTAAGGTGTGGTTCAGGGTTTTTTTTTTTGCGAACTGACTATATGCTGTTGTCAGCTTCACAACTCCAACGGACGGGCGATGAATGCACTTAGCCGTATGGCATTTAGGCAAATAATATATGGCAAAGTGGCCAAACATCGGCTTGGACTGTTGCCTTAATGGCAACAGCGCGTATCTGAATTGGTTAAGTCCACATATATGAACCAGGGAGGCAGGCACGTACTCAAACATGTATTTTAAATCTAGCAATTTATCTGCACACGGTTAGAACTCCACCTCCAGGATTCTGTCACAGTGACTCTCTTTTTTAGTTTATCACGCTTCAGAACTAGTCAGTGTTTAAGCAGTTAACGGGAAACTCGCAAACCGGCATCATAGAATCGATCGCCGATGGTCACCGTTATTTTTAATTACACTGATCTAGTGATACAGTGTATTTTTTGTATCTGAATTGGTTAAGTCCACATATATGAACCAGGGAGGCAGGCACGTACTCAAACATGTATTTTAAATCTAGCAATTTATCTGCACACGGTTAGAACTCCACCTCCAGGATTCTGTCACAGTGACTCTCTTTTTTAGTTTATCACGCTTTGGAATTAGTCAGTGTTTAAGCAGTTAACGGGAAACTCGAAAATCGGCATCATAAAATCGATCGCCGATGGTCACCGTTATTTTTAATTACTGTCCTTGTGATCGTCTACAGTGTATTTTTTTTTATGTTTTAAAGAGGCAAACGAACAGGTGGGTCATCTGATGTTGAATGACAACACCAGGGGAGTCGCACGTGCGTTGCCAGCCTGTGTATGGAGGAGGGAGGGGGAGGGAAAGGGGGAAGGGAGGTGGGTCTTCGGCGCTCTCACTGACCGAAGGAAACGCAACAATGCAAGCATAGTTCCTTCACGTCGGTTTTTTATGGGTCGGGTGGTACTACCCCGAGCGAGCCGACCCATTCATGCTGAAACTAGTAATAGCTACAGCTTGGCTCTACCACCTTCAGACTCACTCACATCACTTTATCGTGCTATAGAAAAAAAGTATCGCAAAATTAGGTCACATTACACTCCGATATTAGTGAACCGGAAAATTAGGCCAGATTATACCAATACTATTCAAACGGGGATGGACCCATGACTCTAGAATTGATCAAATTACCGGTATTTACCTGAGGGGTGTCCTTCACCACGTAGAGTGAATCTGGGACCGGCTGCCCGATGTGGGCTATGGCCAACTTCTCGCGTACTTTGAAACCGCGCTGTAAGAAATACATAGACCAAAATGTAAAAACCATTTTGTCAAATAAATGCGTCAATTTAAACATTCAAAAAGAGTTTCTTTTTCTTTCAATTAAGTGATTTTAATAAGCACTAACAATAAACACGGGTTTAATACATTGAAACCTTCCCATAAGTATATAGATTTCCTTCATAAAATATACATAAAAATACTAAAATTGAAAAAATACATTATACATAAAAATATGATTTTACAATATATAATTTGTTAGTTTTCAAAGTTTTTAATCAGGTATTCTTTAAACTTCTGCTGCCAACAGCCTATTGACCTGTGCCTCGTGAGCTCTACATTCGTTTGTATTGAGTTTAAACTTTTACGGTGTTATTACAAAAAAGTTAAATACGTATTGAACCCTGGCTTTAAAATATCTCGTGTAAAGATCTTATATTAAATGCACCGCGGTCGCTGAATGTTCGCCATCTTGCTCTTTTGTCTCGCTTTGGTTACGTTAGGTTAGACTTGTGAAAAAGGATAACGCGAACTCACCTCGGGCGAGAGCGGTGCATTTATTAGGAAACTTTTTAAAACCAAGTATTTAATACGTATTTAAATTTGTTTGTATTAACACGGTTATGGTTTTGAACAGTTTGGTATTACATACACATTTTACGATGTCGGAAGTACAGAAAAGCATATAGCGGTACTTTTCATGCAGAAAAAACATGTTGTTCCTGAGGGATTAATTATAGATTATCTGTTATTAATGTAGTACTCACCAGCTGCAGTTGCTTGTGCACGTGATGCACTATGAGGTGGATCGCATTGATTAGCTGGTATTACTGCAGTACTCACCAGCTGCAGTTGCTTGTGCACGTGATGCACTATGAGGTGGATCGCATTGATTAGCTGGTATTACTGCAGTACTCACCAGCTGCAGTTGCTTGTGCACGTGATGCACTATGAGGTGGATCGCATTGATTAGCTGGTATTACTGCAGTACTCACCAGCTGCAGTTGCTTGTGCACGTGATGCACTATGAGGTGGATCGCATTGATTAGCTGGTATTACTGCAGTACTCACCAGCTGCAGTTGCTTGTGCACGTGATGCACTATGAGGTGGATCGCATTGATTAGCTGGTATTACTGCAGTACTCACCAGCTGCAGTTGCTTGTGCACGTGATGCACTATGAGGTGGATCGCATTGATTAGCTGGTATTACTGCAGTACTCACCAGCTGCAGTTGCTTGTGCACGTGATGCACTATGAGGTGGATCGCATTGATTAGCTGGTATTACTGCAGTACTCACCAGCTGCAGTTGCTTGTGCACGTGATGCACTATGAGGTGGATCGCATTGATTAGCTGGTATTACTGCAGTACTCACCAGCTGCAGTTGCTTGTGCACGTGATGCACTATGAGGTGGATCGCATTGATTAGCTGGTATTACTGCAGTACTCACCAGCTGCAGTTGCTTGTGCACGTGATGCACTATGAGGTGGATCGCATTGATTAGCTGGTATTACTGCAGTACTCACCAGCTGCAGTTGCTTGTGCACGTGATGCACTATGAGGTGGATCGCATTGATTAGCTGGTATTACTGCAGTACTCACCAGCTGCAGTTGCTTGTGCACGTGATGCACTATGAGGTGGATCGCATTGATTAGCTGGTATTACTGCAGTACTCACCAGCTGCAGTTGCTTGTGCACGTGATGCACTATGAGGTGGATCGCATTGATTAGCTGGTATTACTGCAGTACTCACCAGCTGCAGTTGCTTGTGCACGTGATGCACTATGAGGTGGATCGCATTGATTAGCTGGTATTACTGCAGTACTCACCAGCTGCAGTTGCTTGTGCACGTGATGCACTATGAGGTGGATCGCATTGATTAGCTGGTATTACTGCAGTACTCACCAGCTGCAGTTGCTTGTGCACGTGATGCACTATGAGGTGGATCGCATTGATTAGCTGGTATTACTGCAGTACTCACCAGCTGCAGTTGCTTGTGCACGTGATGCACTATGAGGTGGATCGCGACTTTGTTCTCGCCTCCCCGAGGCACTATGATGTCGGCGTGCGCCATGCACGGCGCTATGTAGTTCTGGTAGGCCGGCTTCACGTACGTCATATACTGTTTCAGAACACCTTCCAAATCCCTACCGCGCTGCACTATATCCCTATAATTGCATATTAAATCGAATGAGACCAACATCAAAAATACTCAATTAAGTCCCTAAGAATTCGCTTATGAACCAATTCGAAAAACAACACAGTCACTGAGATAAACAGACAAGAAAGTACATCTGGTTTATCTTTTTTTTTATTACAGTCTTTATTTTAGTGGCAATTTTCCACTTTAATAAATAATATTCTCAAGAGGAAACATAACCTTCAACCGCAAAGGAAAATCGTACAACGATTTTATGATTCTGTATTCCTCATACCAAACCGAAATACTAATAACATCAAAAAGCCTAAATCTAATTTTAGCTGTTCCTAATATTTTATAATACGTTATTTTTCAAGATCTTCAAATTTTGTACGTGGATACTATGAAGGTCATTAAAATCTTTAAAAACTTGAACGGCAAAACGGTAAATTGGATTTAGCTAATTTTGAAAAATAACTACTCATATATATAACTTTTCCACACATCATGCAACAACAACATTCCTCACGTTCAGGTTTCCTCGCGATGTTCTCCTTCACCGTTAACCAGTAGTGTAACCAATTTAATTTTGCAAATGTATGCTTATTCCCGAAAATTCCTTAGTATACATCTGGGGTCGAATATAAAATTGTACAATTATTTACTGTTAGCATGTTTTGACATCTTACCGATAGACGTAGGTCGGTAGGTCCAGTGAAGAGTCTGAGCTTTCGGTGAAGGAAAACATCGCGAGGAAACTTGACATTTACATTTAGGAAAACAAAGAACTGTGGATTTATCGCGAGTTTGAAATTGCCAATACGTCTTAGGCTGGCGTTGTGATTGTTCCCAACTGTGGGAACAGCAGTTTTGCAATGTGTGTAATATTTTGTTCTAATAAAAAAACACTAGTCCATATAAATTGGGAATTGGGACCGGTGAATGTTTCAGTTTAATTCCGAATCAGCCACTATATGCCGATACTTTGCGATTGCTTGCCGATATTGGTGGTCACCATCGTTTTTGAATTGCAATGTATTTGACAACAAGTAAAGTAACTTTATCATGCAGTTATAAAACAATAAAAACACACTAATCCAAAGTGAGTTGGTAATTGGGAAAACGAGTGACCAAAATCCTCACCTCCTGAGGCGTCGGGCCAAGCGTATGTCGGCATCTGTATCGACAAACACCTTCATGTCCAACATCTTGACCACTTCGGCATTATAGAAAGCTAATATACCTTCGAATATTATCACGTTCGCGCCGTACATCGTTTTCTGAAACGTTACCAATTCTAGAACTTTCGATGGGAAATTTGCTACATTACTGGCGGCGTAACTATCGCACTACTCTACGACCTATTGTCGTTTTTAAACAGAGATAAATGAGCCGTTCCGTTCTGAAATAACCTAAATCTAATTTTAGCTGTTCCTAATATTTTATAATACGTTATTTTTCAAGATCTTCAAATTTTGTACGTGGATACTATGAAGGTCATTAAAATCTTTAAAAACTTGAACGGCAAAACGGTAAATTGGATTTAGCTAATTTTGAAAAATAACTACTCATATATATAACTTTTCCACACATCATGCAACAACAACATTCCTCACGTTCAGGTTTCCTCGCGATGTTCTCCTTCACCGTTAACCAGTAGTGTAACCAATTTAATTTTGCAAATGTATGCTTATTCCCGAAAATTCCTTAGTATACATCTGGGGTCGAATATAAAATTGTACAATTATTTACTGTTAGCATGTTTTGACATCTTACCGATAGACGTAGGTCGGTAGGTCCAGTGAAGAGTCTGAGCTTTCGGTGAAGGAAAACATCGCGAGGAAACTTGACATTTACATTTAGGAAAACAAAGAACTGTGGATTTATCGCGAGTTTGAAATTGCCAATACGTCTTAGGCTGGCGTTGTGATTGTTCCCAACTGTGGGAACAGCAGTTTTGCAATGTGTGTAATATTTTGTTCTAATAAAAAAACAAGGTGTGTCATAAATACACACGACAGAAGCGAAACTGTAGTATTACAAGGAAACATTTTAATTTTAAAAATACAACAGCTAACGAGACGCGGTGTTCCCAAGCGGTCACCCATCCAACTATTGACCGTACCCTACCTTGTTTAACTTCGGTGTTGATGAGAAACGGTGTTTCTAACACTCTACCCGACTCAATGTTGACCCCCACCATTTTTCGTAACACAAAAAAGTTGCCGATCAGAATTTTAAAGCCCTCCCATAAGAGGTGTCACTTCAATAAAACCACATCTCACTTTGTCATTAATTATTTTGTGAATTAAAAAATTCGGTTTTTTTTTTACACTAAAGGTTAAATAAATTGCAACAATTACTTACAGTTCTATTCTCTCTGGAGTGAGTGACGTAGTTATAAATGGGAACTTCGACTTTCTTCCCTTCACGAAGCCTCTGGAGCACACTTATGAGTAGCTCCATGTCGAACGCGTCCGGGTGATCAAAGTTGTATTCATTTCTCTCAGCCAACAAATGCTGCTTCTCATTTAATACCTTTAACAATTAATCGTTTCTATCATTCTCGGTACTATTTGAACCAACGTAACTCGTCTATAAAGAAGTAAGCGAGTAAGTTGTATTAGGGTTGAATTTATTTGTTTATTTGAGTTTCTCATTCAAAATAAAATATCAACAAAAACTGAAGAGTTAGATTTGTGTCTCCTTCATCGTTAGCCAGTAGTGTTACCAATTTAAATTTGCAAATGTATGCGTATTTCCAAAAAATCCTTAGTATACACAACTGGGGTCGAATATAAAATTGTACAATTATTTACTGTTAGCATGTTTTGACATCTTGCCGGTAGACGTAGGTTCAGTAGGTCCAGTGAAGAGTCTGAACTTTCGGTGAAGGAAAACATCGCGAGGAAACTTGACATTTATATTTAGGAAAACACAGAACTGTGGATTTATCGCGAGTTTGAAAGTGCCAATACGTCTTAAGCTAGCGTTGTGATTGTTCCCATCTGTGGGAACAGCAGTTTTGCAATGTGTGTAATATTTTGTTCTAATAAAAAAACAAGGTGTTTCATAAATAAACACGACAGAAGCGAAACTGTAGTATTACAAGGAAACATTTTAATTTTAAAAATACAACAAAAAGCTAACGTGACGCGGTGTTCCCAAGCGGTCACCCATCCAACTACTGACCGTGCCCTTCCTTGCTTAACTTCGGTGTTGAGGAGAACCGGTGTTTCCAATACTCTACCCGACTCAGTGTTGACCCCCACCATTTTTCGTAACACAAAAAAGTTGCCGATCAGAATTTTAAAGCCCTCTCAAAAGGTGTCCCTTCAATAAAACCACATCTCACTTTGTCTGTCATTGATTTTTTGTGACTATTAAAAAATAAATCGGTTTTTTTACACTAAAGGTTAAATAAACTGCAACAATTACTTACAGTCCTATTCTCTCTGGAGTGAGTGACGTAGTTATAAATGGGAACTTCGACTTTCTTCCCTTCACGAAGCCTCTGGAGCACACTTATGAGTAGCTCCATGTCGAACGCGTCCGGGTGATCAAAGTTGTATTCATTTCTCTCAGCCAACAAATGCTGCTTCTCATTTAATACCTTTAACAATTAATCGTTTCTATCATTCTCGGTACTATTTGAACCAACGTAACTCGTCTATAAAGAAGTAAGCGAGTAAGTTGTATTAGGGTTGAATTTATTTGTTTATTTGAGTTTCTCATTCAAAATAAAATATCAACAAAAACTGAAGAGTTAGATTTGTGGTATAAAGAAATATGATAATTTTTTGATATTTTAATTATTAATGGAAATAAAATTTTAGAAAAAGTCAAAATATATAAAATAATGTAATTAATTGTTCCGATAAAATATACAGAATAATTATACGAAATTATATAAAATACATTATTATATATAAGAAATGTTATACTTATTTATTTAAAAAATGTATTTTGATAAATAACACGTCATTATTAGAACAGCAAATAGAATTGAAACCGTTAATTAATTTAATTGCGTCAGAATAAACCTAGTCAGATTTAAAACATTTCTCATCCCTTACGCGAAGTTACAACAGTTTAAGACAATTATTAACATTTAATGTAATGTCTTAAAATATAAACTTAAAGAAATACATATATTTACATCGTGTGTAGAATAAAACTTACGAAAAATATGCAGACAGCGCCATTTTAGATCGAAACAATAACACGAAATAAAAATATTTCAATATAAAACGTATGCCTTTATTATTAAAGTCTAATATTGAACAGTGAATATTTAATATTGAATAGTGGTCGTAGCCGAAAGACGATACTTAGAAATGCAAGTTGAATATCATATTTCTCGATTTTTTGCGTAACATTTGGTATGATTATAATGCAAGCTCTAAAGAAAACAAGAAGTAATAAAAACCGACCAAGCGCGAGTTATATAAAAGGGAACACACCATTTTTTTTATATAAGTAAACTGGCTTCTGCCCGCGACGTCGTGCGCGGGAAATAGTTACTTTGGGCTAAGGCTAACACGCAGCGGAAGTTCTCAAAAGGAAAAAAACTATTTTGAAACATCCTTCATTAGTGCTTTGCTCCTATTGGTCTTAGCGTGATGATATATAACCTAAACCTTCCTCGATAAATGAGCTACCTAACACTGAAAGGATTTTTCAAACCGGACCAGTAGCTCCTGAGGTTAGCACGGTCAAGAAAACTCTTCAGCTTTATAATATTAGCATTAGTATAGATAATTCGCCAACGAGTGATGGTACGCAAAAATCGACGCAAGAGTATATGCTCATTCTTGGTCGATTTTTTTAAATGTACCTATTTAATCACAAAATTTGATCTGTACTGATAAGGTTCAGTCATATTTCAGTAATAGTAACATGATTGGGTTAATAGCATATTAAGTCAACGATAGACCCTTGTCGCATTTTCTAAACACTGCCTATAAAATAAATAAAATACAGATAATGAATAAACAATTAAAAAAAAACATCAGGTTATGAAACTTTAAATGAGTAGTCTATATGAATAAAAATCAATTGTCGAATTTTCGATGTGTGTTTTTATGTGTGTGAAAAAGGTAAAGACATCGCTGTGTCAATATACCTCTTACTAAAATTTTCCTTCGAGTAAGTCTATGTAAAAGTTACTTCGCGTCATAATATCCTAAACTAATTCCCTAACCGTTAACTTACTTAAATATACAATTGAAAATGGTTGATTCTATTTATGTACAAGCCAGAATCAAACTTTAGAAAAGTAAAGACAACGCTGTGTCAATATACCTGTTACTAAAATCTTCCTTCGAGTAAGCCTATGTAAAAGGTACTTCACGTCATAATGGCTCAAACTAACCCCATAATCGTTAACTTCCTTAAATATACACTTGAAAATGGTTGATTCTATTTATGTACAAGCCAGAACCAAACTTTAGAAAAGTAACGACAACGTTTCGACGGTATACCTGTTACTAATATCTTCTTTTTTTTCGAACTGACTACCAATAGGGTATTGGCCTGGCAAGGCTTTAACAGCTTCACCGAACTACTAATATCTTCTAATAAGACTGTGTAAAGTGTGTATATTTTGTAAACGCATCTCTTCAAAATGGCTACAAATATTCGGCATTTTTTTCGTCCTTGTAATTAGCAGGACAAGTATTGTATGACAGAAAATGTTTGAAAAATCGCACGGAAAAGTAAAAGAGTGGGTTACAATATTACCATATAAAAAAGGCAGTAAGTAAAACAAACGACGATACCAAAATCTTTCAAAGTATTGACTGAACTGGCAGATTAATGTTCAGTTATTTTATTTCATGACAGTACTATAAAGAGAAAATTTGGTTTCATCATCATTTAAATCAAGTGATATTATGTTCAAACGCTAAATTTATGTCAAAAGTATAAAAAAAACACCCTAAAATATATTTTGCAGCTTTATTGGACCTCCTCATCGCATCTGCAGTAAACATGACTATCAAAAACAAGAAGTAATCAAAATCCACAAACCTTATAAAAGGAGTCCATACTGACAATAGTGACCCAGGGTATATTAAGAGATTCTATAATTTTTGCTGCTACCGTAGTCTTGCCAGACGCACTGGCACCGCATATACCTGCCAAAGCATCTTTATTTAATAATTAATACCAAATTGCCTAACACCATTATCTATAAATAAGGTAATAATTATCACCTCCTATTTATAACTGACTAACTGACCCGTGCCCACTTCGTTGGGTGGTAATAGTGGTAATCAAGCTACAACTTTTTTCTAGAACTCAATTATATATCTCTCATCGTTAAGGCAGCGTTCGTAAGAAACGTTTTCGTTCGACCATTTTTTCTCCGACTCCCCAGATATTACCCCCTACAACCTCACTAACTTTACCTCTCTATGATATTAGTATAGATAATATAATTTGTTAATAGCTTCGTACGCATGGAATGGCTATTTTGCGCTAAGACGCAGCGAAAGCTTTATAAAGGAAAAAATACCCCGATTTTGCAACATTCTTCATTGCTGCTCCGCTCCTATCGGTCTTAGCGTGATGATATAGCCTATATATATAAGCCTATATAATATATATATATAACCTTCCCTGATAAGTGAGCTATATAGCACTGAAAGAATTTTCTAAATCGGACCAGTAGTTCCTGAGATTACCCCTTACAACGTCACAAACTTACAAACTTTACCTCTTTATAATATTAGTATAGATACTTACAGCAACTATTGAGGTAATTATCATAACCCTGGTCTTCAACAATGTTCTCGCATTCCCATTTATAACTGACTAGCTGACCCAGCCACGCGTTGCTGTGGCTCAGTTATTATATAATTACATATTGATAAGAATTGATAATATGAGCAATAAACATCACTTAACGAACTAACGCGCAGGGGAAGCTCTTAAAAGAAAAATAACCTGGTTTATCACAGTGATTATTGAAATAAAAACCAAATGTTTCTGGACGCTAGAGCCCTAACAAAGTATTGCATTAAAATACTGTACAAAATGATTTTAACGTAGAATTAATTGAGCCGAATCAAGGAAAACGTTAACCTTAACATGGTTAAACAAAATTTCCTATCCGAATACGCTTAATAAGGAAAAAACGAGATGCCGGCAATAAAAATAATACTGGCAGTTCGGAACAATCAATATATAACATTGAACTCACAATCCGGTACCAATCTTACTTAACGGAACTCATTTAAATGGTATTGAGGACTATTCAAGCATGCAACTCGAGTGTGAATTTAAACAACATTTTTGGTTAACAAAATATAGTTTTATTTAATTAGGACGAGGTTCCATAACGCGACTCATGGTAGGAGTTGACTGATAGAAATCGTCACGTGAGGAAACATTGTTATACATCCTCCAGGCGACATTCAATCTCTCTCTACCGTATACGAGTCTGTGTGCGTGCAAATATAGACATTCGAGGAGTCGAATAATGTGCACTGCCGTTTATGTAATTTCAATACTGAATGCGTGGAAATCTTACTAACATAAGGTGAGATTTGGTCGAATGCTAAATCTTGTATAAAAAGACCATTCCGCATGTTTATTGACTACAAAACGGGTAACCCCGGAACGCGAAACACCAAAGCGTGGCACTATCGTGGATATTTAACATGGTGTATGGTAGTTACGTTCTGGGCTCGACCGGCGCCTGTTGATTAACCAAGTGGTATGGTAGATTATTGCACTCGAACGGGTCGCGACCACTATTTTTACTTTAAATATCTTACACGTTTTATCTTTTGTCCATAATCTCATCTAATGTCGTCCACATTTAATGACGTGCAAACCTAGAGGCGACTGGCTCTTAAGTGCAGCTGCTGGATCACACCAGCAGGTGCTTCGCGGCAAAATGACTGCACTGTGCCTGATGGTAAGCACAGTACAATCCACAAATAATGGCGACCACCGAGTGACACACTATCCATCGCCGGTCGCCGCTCTCAAGTGCAGCTGCTGGATCACACCAGCAGGTGCTTCGCGATAGACATACAACTTGAGGATGGGTAGTTATCCAGGCGGACTTGGAAACAAACCCTACTAATATACAAAAACCATGAAGACTGTGAGAAATATGTCACAGTAATTACTTTTCAATTTGTTGCTTTTGCGGAATTTGCAAGTTTGTTAAAAATTACCAACATTTTGCTTAGGTGACACTTAAACGATTCTTAGTTCGGTGAAGCTGCGAAGGCTCGTCAGGCCAATAGCGTAGTTAGTTACAGAAAATCTTAAACGACTCCTGTTTACGAAATTCACGTTGGCTTCAACTCGGGGTCGATCATCTTGCCAAGGTTACCCATTTGTAGAACTGAAAAGCATATAAGACGTGTTGTTACATCTTCCTTACCGATTAAGAATGGCTCGACTTCCTGACCGCCGGTACAGTTGTACCAAGGCGGTCTGCCTGCCGTGTAAATAGTTCTCCTATCCGCATGCAGTATACTTTCAGCCGTAGTACGTTTGTTTGACTGCGACATGGATGCAGTGCGCACGCGACGCGCTCTCGGCGATTTTATGATATTCGATCCTGTTGATAGAAATGATATCGTCAAGAAAGTCGAAAAACTGAGAATTATCATCACAGTACCATCAGTAAATGGGAAAATTATTATACTTTTCAGAATTTTAACGCCGCGTCGTAGCAAACGAAACCAGTCTCCTAATATTAAGCTTTGTTAAATATTCATTTCAAAAGGTTAATTATAATTATGTACCAGTCATAATCAAGTCGAAGGAAAGTAACAATAACACTGCATCTGTACGCTTGTTATCAAAATCTTCCTTCATGTAAGTCAGTATAAAGGGTACGTTGCATTGTAGTGGATTAAATCAATACTCTAATAGTAAACTTCGTTAAATACACCCTTCAAAATAGTCAATTCTTATCATGTACCACTCATAACCAAACCGTAGTAACGATAAGGCTCCATCTGTATAATTGTTACCAAAATCTTGCATCGTGTAAGTCTGTATAAAGGGTACGGCGTCATAATAAATCAAAGCAATACTCTAAAAATAAACTTTGTTAAATATACACTTCAAAATGGTAGATTCTATTTATGGACCAGTCAGAATCAACCGATACAAAAGTAAAAACAACGCTTCGTCCGTATACCTATTACTAATATCTTCTAGTAAGACTATATAAAAAGTGTATATTTTTGTTTACATTCATTAGGGCAGGTACATATTTCTGCTACCACTTTTACACTTGCGATACATGTAATTATATGAGTTGCCCCTGTTGTCCAACGGTGGTATATTTACAGGCTTATTGATTGTCGGTTATACGCTAACGAACGAATTATGAAAACGTAAAACTTAATTTTACTTGGTTTTATTTTTTGATAATTTATTAACCATTGAGTGACGATGAATGTTTTTCATCATTTAAACTAATTTGAACGTTCACTTTCAACAACAATTACAAATATAAGCATAATTTTCCTTCCCAATATTATTAAAGTTCAAATAAATATCACTACTAACTTGTTTAGATAAATAAATTTCCTTACACTTATAACACAATATATTTGCAATACAACATAATACCGCAACACATAAATTCAAACACAACACATGTTATAACTTGATAAACAACAAATACACAGTTCAAAAAAAATAACTAACGATCCTCCCAACACGTTCGCGGATCGAAGTGCAATGAAACACTATTAAATAAAATTATAAGAAGACCAACGATGTAAATGCCAGTACTGGAATAGTAAATTACAATGAAGACAATGCTCCAATATCAAGAAACGTCCCGTGGCGTTTTTTCATAACACGTGTACCGCGGCCACGTGATGGAAAGAGACTGGAATATTTTATTTTGTTTACACCGTTTGTAGAAATATATTACTTTAATTTATGAATCTAAGTGATCTAGTTATGTTATGGAATATTTAAAAAAAATAGGATTCCGCAGAGGGTTATCGTAGCCCCTGGTATTTGGGACCTTTCTCTCTGAAATATCCGACGTGAACAGCACTTTTTTGTATTTTAAAGTACTCTTTATATCCTTTTCTATACGACTGACAACGCGTATTCAAAATTACATAACATTATGTTTGGTAGTTAAGGCGTGAATGCATAATAAACCAACACACCCATATTCGCATCTATAATATAAGTTACATTAAGAAATCGTATTAGATTACTGATTTACAAAATTTAGATGATAACTTTTTAGCGAAAAATACATTATAAAATTGATATTCGCAAAGGTCGGCATTTTGAATTTGAGATTATGAGCTCTTGCTCCAAGTATATTTATTAAAAAAAAAACAACAGAGCTAGTTACGTAATTTAGGTATTTTTTACTAAAATTTGTTTTTCTTTAACGTTAATTTTGGCAACTAATCTTCCAGTTTATTACTACGATTATCGAGTAGTTAATCATATTACAGGTGTCGTGTAATTATTTATTTCAATGTTCCCAGGTGGTGGCTCCCTTGTTAGAACTTTCCGGGGAATTTTTGTGGCATCTCAGAATTCATGCTCCGTGCTATAATTTTCTATTCAATTCACTTATGCATAATAGCTGAACTATATTACGCAAAACACCACCAATTGTGCAAAGTATAGAGTCAAATAACTTAAGGTTATGAATAAAATGTAAAATCCACTTCGTAACACACTACAATCCCGCCAAAAAACTCCTTAAAGTTTGTTTTATTCAAAAAAATAAATTATTGGTTATGTACTAATGTAACAGTTTTTGCGGTGATCAACTTATCTAGTACGTAGCGCATTTATATCAATGTTGAGGATATAATATTGTTCTTTTAACGCTGTATCATGAACGAGAGAGGAATTAAGCGCGACAAGGTTATTAACCGTTATTGTGTCGCTGATATCATTTATTGTACGTTTAATATGTCGGGGAAGTTTTATAAAAAACAGAGTCTATAAAAGTCTATGAAAAGTTAATTCCCGTTTGCATGAAAGGGTTATAGGGCTCATTATCATCAGGGTCACTGCAGGGCCATAGGCCTCTTCGCTAAGGAAGGTATGGGTATAATCACCACGCCAGCCCACGATGTATTGGCGATTTCAAACTGACAAATCCATAGTTGTATATTTTCCTACATACAGTAATTCTACAAGAACATTTCTCAGGTGCAGGTTTCCTCACGGTGATTTCCTTCACCACCAACCGATAATGTTACCAATTTGAATTAGTAAATGTACGCAAATTCCACAAAATTTGTTACTACATGCCGAGGTTCGAACCAGCTGACATCGCAATGATATTCCACTGGTCCCGATTTTAGGTTATTTTTGGTTTAAAAAAAACGACTAGATTTTATTGTCGGTAAATCGTCTTTTCGGTATTTTACTGTATACAGATAGACAGACTATTATAATGTTAATAAACATTTACTGTCTCCATATATTCTGATAATATACATTTGTAATGGTTTTTTATAAGTGCCTGCGTAACTATGCTTTATTTTATTCTAGCTTTAGCCCGCGGCTTTGGTCACGTATTATATAGATTTAACCTATCTCTCGGAACTGTATTTTTTACGAAAGAAAAACCTTTTCTATACTCTTCACAAAGTGTATCCATGTTTCTGTTGACTATATATTTCGTGAAAGCGTAACAGATAAAAAAACCCACATTCGTCATTGTAATATTAGTTACGATTATCGCTACGGAACCCATAATACAATATTATATATTGTGCGACTGTTTTGTATCATGTTTTTATTTTTAGATTATTCGACATTAGACTGAACAATTGCCAATCAAAAACGTGTATTCGTCACACTTGACATTGGCAAAACTGCCTACACGAGTTGAAGAGATAATAAAAAATGTATGTAGATAGTATAACTTAGTAAAATGGTAGAATTCCACGAAAATTGTCGTTGGAATGTTCGGTGCTGTTAACTCGAAAAGCAAAGATAAACAAACATATTTGTTTCTTTCGCTATAATTCTGTAACTTAATCGAATCGTTTCGAGTGAAATTTCTGCGACGTAAAAAATAGCAAGAAAAAAAGAGTAAACACGGTTACGCAATTCGCTGCCTAAATCTTAAGCGGTTTGTCGATTATTTTTTGCGAGATAAAAATTCATTTTGTGTATATTATTACTTTAGAGATCATTTTTTAACCTATTATTTTAAGTACGAAAAAATTGTTACAGCGTAATTTTAAAACCAAAACTATTTTTTTCTATTTTGCTTATTTATGAAAATAGTGTTCCATTAACTAAAATAAATTTGCCGGGAAAATTTGAGCCCTTGATTTTAATTGTAACTACATATTTTTAAATTGTACTTTTGTACAATTCTTTTGTAATTGTACATTTGAAAGTTTTTCCATACACAATTAAAATACAGTTTTTTGTTTCAATTTATGACAACTTAGCGACATTTGATTCTAATGGTTTGAACTAAAGCGCGATTCGTTGACAACAGCTGTCTATTGTCGATACAATCTTTACCGCGTGAAAACGTTTTCGCGCAGGAAAGAGTACGCGTGCAACGACAAAAAATAATAATCACTTGCGAACACTCGTATACACGCTTTCCCGTATCCGCTCTTGCATACTCCAATCGCGCGTGATAGATTGACGTCAACTCATATATTTTGGTATAAACACGTCACCAAAGTCAATTTTCTAAGAAATAATCTTTTTTGGGCATTTTCCGAGGAAACTGTCAAATTTACAGGAAAAGCTAAGAGAGTAATTTTAAAGGAAATTCATTTTTCTGCAAAAACATTTTGTGTATTAAAACGATATGATTTGTAGCTGAAAATACGTAAAGTATTTTAAAAAATAATTTTGTCAAATATTGATAAAAAATACTGGCTTTGGTGATGTGTCGACGACATATACAGGAAAGTGATAATGTAATAGAATCTAGAGAAATACTCTTTAATTTGTAATGCAACATTTCACAAATGCCTTCAGCCTTAACGTATTTTTTCTCATGTAGAAAAAAACGACATTCTCCTTTTTTTTAAGAATGTAAGTTGATTGAGACACTCTTCACTGTTTCGATGTAATGTAGAAATAATCTTTTTGCGTTTTTGGCGGGATCTTTGAATGTAATTTAGTGGATATTATATTTTATGCATAACTAACTGTGTCTGCGACTTCGTCCGCGTGAAACCTTATGTAAAAAAACGGTGACTAATAAAAACATCTGAATGTATTAAGTCTAATTACTGTCTACATTTCTCTCGTACTTAAGTCGCGTTGTCATTAAAATTACAATAGCTTTTGATAGAGTGAACCGATTTTAATCCCTTATGTAAAAAAACAGTGAATAATAAAAACATCTGAATGTATTAAGTCTAATTACTGTCTACATTTCTCTCGTACTTAAGTCGCGTCGTCATTAAAATTACAATAACCTTTGATAGAGTGAACCGATTTTAATGAAACTAAAACTAAACGTTACTTGAAGATATGCTTCATGATTTTCTTGATTGTAAAGGTTTTATCGTGAACGCAATATTTTAATAGTAATGCGTGTCCAAACAGACAGACAGACATTTTTAAAATTGATTGAAATGTATTTTATTACTTATTCCTGGGCACCTGCAACAATTTTTATTAAATGATGATGATGATGATGAGTACAGACAATTTTGATTTACATTGTTATTGTATAGATCTTGTGTTTTACAACGTTATATTTTGCAATATTGGTGGTGTTTAACGTAATATACCTTGGTTATTGTGTACAAGCGGAGAGGATGGGTGATCATTCTACGGAGCATGGATTGTAACTTGCCACAAAACTCCCTGGATAATTCTTACAAGAGGACCACTAGAACTTTGAAATGATCGTAAGAAACTTGTAATATACCTAATATATATATATTTATGTGTGTGTGTGTGTGTACAACTTTGCATTACCTGTTGATGGTGGACGATAACTCCGAACATTGGGCACCGTAGTTGGCGAGGCTGGTGCACGGGTTGAATAATCTTCGTCATCTATAAAAACTTGCTCGCTCAACTCCAGAGTTAGTTCTGTATCGCTGTACACAAAATAATCATTCCTATAATACACATATCCCGAATTAACATCGTCGAAAACATTAGCAAAAGTATCGGATATTTTCTGAATATAACGCCATCTATTGTCGTGATTGTGAAGCGGTACCAAAACAGATTTAGTGATGTACAGTAATGTAATCTTACGATTACATTTAAAGAATATGGATTTGAAAATTTGACCACATTCTTAAAATCTTAAAGTCTTTGAATTTTCCAACCGACTAATTTTAATCAGGTGATCTATATTATTTATATCTATATAATTATATATATATCTATAGTATATTCTCTGGAATACTCTAGTAAAACGATGCGAAGGTAATAGGAATTTAATACTCTAGGTCACATTAACTTATTGTGGATCGTAAATGTCTCTTATAAAGTTAAATACACCAAAATAGGGAGGAGGCATAAATGAAATAAATATATGAAAATATTATTTTTTCGTTGTCTAGCATGGTTGTTGTAACATTACACGAAGGTGGTAGCAAAATATTCACGGTAACTCGAGTATTATATGGATAAAATTAAAATTCTTTCCTATTGTCAAATTATAGATCAGCTCTTACGTCGTATCGTATGAGCCAAAAGTTAATTGTTGATATGAAGTAACATTAATTAATGAAAACAATAATGATACTCATTTAACTTGATCTTAAAATAGACAAATAAATAATTGGCATTAGTAAAAATTAAAAAGATTACTTAAGTATGGTTGATTCATACAATAAAATAGTATTAGAAGTGAATTTTATTATCAGAACTAATAATGTAATGCATTATTGTTAGACAATGGGTATCAAATGATTGAACATGAATAACCTGTTTTTGATTATTTGTTGTACGTCATTATTATTGATAATGACCATGGTCGGCCTGCATTAACGGAACGTGCGAACCACCTTATGTAACAATACATAAGCGGGAAAGGGAAGGTACTTTACGATGTTCACATTAAGTCACGATATGAAAGCGAATATTAATGTAGTTATCGCGTCTTTTTAGAAAACGTAGCATTTTTCTGTAGGTGGTAGAGCTACGCTGAGGTTATTAATGGTTTCAGCAAGAATGGATCGGCCCAACCGAGGTAGTACCACCCTCTCACAGAAAACCGACGTGAAGTAACAGTGCTCGCATTGTTGCGTTTCGTTCGGTCAGAGAGAGTGCCGGAGGACCACCTCTCCTCCCTTCCCTTACTCCCCCTCTCCCCCAAGACAGGTTGATAACGCACATGCGACTCCCCTGATGTTGCAAGTGTCTATGGACGGTGGTGATCACTTAACATCAGGTGACCCACCTGTCCGTTTGCCTCCTATGATATATATAAAAAAAATGCAATATTATACAAAGCATCAAATTACCTAATAATAGAATAATCGGCAAGAACTTATAACAAGAATTATTAAAAAATGAAACCACAGCACAATTATATTTTGTAGTAAATATAATGTAAACAAAGAAGCGTCATGTATTAATAAAATAATGTATCGAATATCGCTTTATCAGCATACCATGCGATCTGAGAATCGAGAGATATGATTAATTACATTCCAAAAGTTAAGTCAAGCAAAAAAATGTGCACCCCTATTACCTACGTAGTATAAAAATTAAATAATAACAAACATGTATAATGCAGTTCGGTGAAGCTGTAAAGGCCGTCAAGCCAAAAGCGTAGTCAGTTCGAAAAAAAAAAATGTATAACAATTAGTCAATTCAATTTTATGAAACATTTACTACAAAATGTATAAATCAAACATATTATTTTTTCATTTTTGTCAACCAAACTTCTACATTATTACTGTCATTGTCGTGCAGGCAATAATATTACAAGTGTCATGTGCTAATTTCAATGTTTTAACAACATGGTGGTTCCCTTGTTATAACTTTCCATGGGATTTTTATGGCATCTCAGATGGCATTCATGTTCCGTGGGATTATTTCTCATTCCAATTTACCTGTGCACAATAACCGAATTATATTACGTAAAATGCCACCAATATTACAAAATATAGCGTCATATAACACACGATTATGAATGACATATAAAAGCCATTACATGGCCATCTAAGATCCCGCCAAAAACTCGAAACAATGATTACAAAATACATAAAACATACTTTTTTTAAAAACCATAACACAGGTTAACATTTTGCCAATGACGTACATATTAGTTAGACGTTATCAGACAACATAAAGTTTTTGTGTTAGTTACGTTATCTATCAACGATAAAATAGTATATGTTGCGAAAAATAACTGATAAAGCTAAGGGCGTGGTTGCCTTGACGAGTTATTAATAAATTTAACATTGACACATTTCATTCTATAAGCTTTAAGCGGATGAATGAAGGTCTAATATAAAGCACGGTGTTATACGAATCAGTAACTTAACTAAAGGGCCCGATATGAAAAGTTCTAGGGATAGGCTTAGTTTTATTATACTGTAAAGTTATGTCTTGTTTTTAACGATATGTGACCTAGGGAGTCAACTAGATCTGATGATTTTTATTACTAATCGATTTTAACATACAGGCTATATCGTAATATATTTAGTACAGGATTTAAATACTTTAGTCCACTAATAATTACAGAAATACTTTCCATCCGTAGACAAGGTCATAGACTAGGGTGGAGGGTGGTTGAGTTTTTGGGTGCGTTCAATGCCCCATAATTCTATTTGCCACGATAACAATGGCGAAACTTTTAACAAAGACTATTAAATACGTTTACTGGTTAAGTCAAATCGCTCATTTCTAATAATTTCTCATTTGACTTGTTGAAACTACGAAATTTATACTTGGCAATGTTATTTACGTCAAAAGTGGTTTAGGAAATATCTTCGGTTGTACGACCTTGAGTGATTTGACCACATCTAAATATACATAAATCCAGTGTCATTATGTTTGTCCATTATGAACTCCGAAACTACTCAACCGATATTCATGACCCGTTGTCATTTATGTGTAATTTGATCCAACTTGAGAGATAGGCTATTTTATATTTCGATTAATGGCCTCAATCTTTTTTAATTACAAATGAATGGCGTTACGTTTTAATTTAGAATTACTTTTTTATTTTTTATTTAACATGTAGTAACTGAGCCACAGCAACGCGTGGCAGGATCAGCTAGAATACTATATTTATACCTATAACGACTTATATATTGAAAAACGTAACTAATAAAGGATAATGTAATTTAATTTTTTTTTTAAATGTACATAATGCATACTAATATTATAAAGTTCAAGATATTGTATTTTGTTTATTTGAACTTATCAGTTAATCTCTCAAATTACAAGTCTTTTTGCATTTTATTATCAGTTTACTGAGAAAGGTTTAGAGTATTTGGCATCACATTAAAATCTTTAGGAGATAAGTAATTACTATACAAACTGTAGGTTTGAAATAATGCTATACGAACGTTGTGTTAGGCGAGATGTGGAGTATAGACACAAAGGATGGAAAATTAAACGTGAGAGAAACCGTGCCACACGGCTAGCTAGTAATTTTACAAAAATCGTCATACTGGTATACGAAATTATGTATATAAAAAGAATTCACATTACGACGTTGTAGCGTGGTCGTTGCGCGGAAATTTCTTATCATTTGGTCACTGACTTAGGTGCAAAACAAGTTATAAATAATATAAATATTATTTATATTAGGGTTATCACGCGAAGAATTTTTATCTTTTCGTAACGTTTGTTGTAAAGTCAACTAAAATGCTGCTGTCCAAACAAACTTAAGGTCCAATGTACCCGAAAAAAATTTATAACCTCAAAATTCTATACCACAACACATGCAATATCTAAACTGTTAATAGATGTAGAAGCACAAAAAGTAGCCAAAGACAAGCCATGCAAAGGTATCAAAATCACCGTGGATACACAACTCATATTCAAATTTATTTTATATTCATGCCTACGGATTTAGCTATTAGCCTAATGTGAACCTCTTTACATAAATAAGATATTATAAAAGCGTTTTACATATAATATTGATTCGAAACACAATTTCGTTGCGCAAAACGAAGTATTTTATTACACCTATTATAATAATTTCGAGTAATTACCGTTAAAATTTCAAAATGTTTGTTTTTTCTTTTATTCCATTTTGAGAAGGTTAACAATAAAAACGGCTTCTATAAGATAATCTAGTTATGTCATTATGGTGTCATTCTGAAAAAATATGTATGGAGTTTTTTCTATATCTTACAATATTTACTTTTTATTTAACGTGTTTATAACCTAATAATGATGATGATGATGGCATGATGTCTGTGTTGTCTTTGTCTTTGGGTATTTCAGTGGCTTAATCTGGAAGAACTAAATTATATAATATTTAATCCTACCCAAAAATGACTCTGCCACGACTGACTTCATACTGGCGGAAATCATATCTACAATACACCATTATTAAAAATTTGAAGTATGTATACTTATATTCACTAAAATATGTGAAGTGGTAGAGCCACACTGAAACTACTACTGGTTTCAGCATGAATGGGTCGGCTCGTCCGGGGTAGTACCACCCTCTGACAGAAAACCGACGTGAAGTAACAGTACTTCCATTGTTGCGTTTCGTACGGTGAGTGAGAGCGTCGGAGGCCCATCTCCTCTTCCCCCCTCCCCTTTCCCCCAGTCCTCCCACCCCCAAACACGGGCTGGCAACGCACTTGCAACTCCCCTGGTGATGCTAGTGTCATTGGACAGCGGTGATCACTTACCATCAAGTGACCCGTCTGTTCGTTTGCCTCCTAGAATATAAAAAAAATGTCACCATATAATGAAATTCAAAATTACAACGGGACTCTAATAAGAAATTAAGAAACACTATATTATGTAGCTATTCAGGTTACCATTAAAATCTTTATCAAAATTTCTACAGGAACTCTCAACATTTAATTAAACCATTTTGCCATATAGAAACATAAGAACAACTCTCACAATGGTAATGATAACATAATCTTCCTCTCAGTATCATATTATAAGATTTTCTTCTTCATAAATTAACAGAAAAGATTATAAATATTGCTGATGTTAGTAGAAGGGCCTAGATTTTGTATTATAATATAATAAATTACTAAATTTGAACAGAAAACAATAAGAAAAATGCAAAGGACTCACAATAATGCAATGTGCCGCCCCAAAACCTCCATTGCGTAATAGTTAATATACTCCCAGTTTATAAAATATAAAGGAATGCAAAGAATAAAATGTTTAGTGGTTCTTAACAAAATAATCGAATTCCACAGTACACAGTAACAAAACTAAACAGATCATTATGTATGGGATTACTCATAGAATTGAAAATAGATGTTTCCCTAACTCTATGGTGAGTTATATCTGGATAATTGTATGTGGGTGGCAGCCCTATGTGTAACAGAACATTACAGTTTACATTATAGCCGGGAAATGACCTCATTAAAATTACTACAAAAAGTATATGGTCTGAATTATTTTGTTCATAGTAAATAGTGTATTTACAGAATTGAGCTTTACCGACCAATGTCAATTGGTCTCTCAGCCTTCTACTACTTCTACTAATAGTAGTATTGCAAGATCAACTTGTTATAATTATTACCCTCTAATCGATGATTCACATGTTTTTATATGAAATTAACCGATTTTGACAGGTCATAATCTTCAGTTTCATACTATAGAAATCTCTTGATATCTCCCTTCACTTGGTTTTATAAAAAATCTAAATAACACTGGCAGAACTGTAGAATATCTCCATAGGGGTTTTAGAGAAAATAAAAAACAATTAAAAACAAATTTTCTACAAGTATATCTATACTAATATTATAAAGAGATAAAGTTTGTGAATTTGTGACATTGTACAGCGTAATCTCAGGTAACTGGCCCGATTAAAAAAATTCTTTCAGTGTTATATAGTACATTTATCAAGGAAGATTATAGGCTATATATCAACACAATAAGATCAATAGGAGCGGATAACCAATGAAGAATGTTTCAAAATGGGGGTTTTTTCCTCTTCAGAGCTTTCGCTGCGTGTTTGCGTTAGCCCAAAGTATAATAACAATTAACAGTATGCCGTGTTGAAAAATCTTCTAACCTATATATTAATTATTTTATGTACAGTAAAAGCCATAATCAATATAAACTTGGAGTTTTAATTTAAAATTATTTCATCAAAAGCATTGGTAATTCATTAGTTTAGAATGTCAAGGCTAGATGTTACTGCATTTTAATATACAAGTAAGGTAACTTAGAAACTGAATGTAAGGAGAAACAAAAAAAATCTATTATCAAATATGGATTAGGAGTTAATAAAAAATAATGTATGGTCTGCTGAAAATGAATTCTAGATTTTTTTAGTGTTCAAAAAAACGTTGGCTTGTATTCTGAGTGCAAGAGTTATGAGCTTCTGATATTTATTAAAAATAATTACACATTAATTATTATGAAGCTCTGATTAATTAATAATCATGCAGCTCTACTAATACTTAGTGTGGCAGATTAAATAGTGTAAATTCATTTCATTTTTAAGGATTAATAATATTTTTGATGTGGTTCATACAAATTTAAACACAAATGGCCATTAGTACATAGCTAAACATAATGATATTGAGTGATAAGTGTGAAAAAAAAATTGATTGACCCCTACAATACTGCACAAAATGAAATAATATGTGATATTTATATGGGCCACTGGGATAAAGGTTGAGATTCGGAAATAAAATAAGTTCTCGGGCTACTCATAAAAGTCTACTTTTTCTTGGCAATATACTTGTTAATTTATATCAACCTTGAAAATGTTTAGCAACTGATTTTTAAATTCAGCTTAACACTGAAATTACTTTATAAAGTTAAACTAATGTTGTAAAGTTTATGGGCATATTTATAGGAGGTAATCCATGTAACTATTTATCTAATTCCTGAAATTCTTTCACTTACTAAAAACCTGTAATCAGGCTGATGGATATATTTTTTAAACTGTGTTATATAAAGGAAAGTGAATTCAAGAACTTGTTTATATTAAAATATAGTGTCTTCATTCTTTGGAATCCAATTTAACAACAGAGTTTAATGTTATCTGTGTAGTTAGGTAATAGAGATATATATACAAACTTTTTTGTGTATAACTTTCATTATACAAGGCTGTATGTTCAATCTCCTTTGCTTATATGATATGCAAAAAAAATGTAATACTTCACCTTGAATTATTCAACATAATATCAATTGATCGTGACTGTTACAGAAACTGAGGAAAACTATTTTTTTGTAAAATGCAATATCACTGATATGTATCTATAATTAATGAATTTATCAGTGTTGTGTTTTGAAGTTATCAAACCAAGGTCATATGTACTGTTTATATTTTTGTGTAATTTGTTTAGTCACATTAATACTAGGCATTTTAACTGAGCTGTTGTAAAATTTGCGTCTTAACAAAGCATCCATTTTTTTACATTATTATGCAAAAAAATAATTTATGTGATATTTTTTAAACACAGAAAGCGACATAAAGCATACGTCTAGACATAAAAGACGCCTAGGGAGTCAAGTTTTTAATATCTTACGAGTTCCCGAAGATCAATGACCTCGCCTCCATTTCTTCTTGAATTCTGACCTTTCTCACGTGAAATGGAGACTTCAGGATCACGTACTCGTTACGAGCACGTGTTTCACGGCGTCTCCTATATGTAGTGCCAAGCGAAACACCAAAGTACTAATAAAATAATCTAAAAATAAAACCACAATGCGTAAGGAGAGGTTATGTTCAACGCACTGCGTTTTCGAGATTTAATAATTAAATCTCTTTCACACTCAAACACAACACGTGAGGATAGCTCTCAAACACGATGATGACTAAGCTAACACTGAAAACTGGTACGCTACGGCGAATATATTTTTTATTATAGAGGCCAGCTGTTTAAATAAACAATTTGTGAGGTTAACACACTCGGTTTACCTATCGGAGCTGGCAGAACTGGGGGTCTCGAATTTGTTGAGTTTCCCAGCCATCGCTTGCGACCGCGTGATGTATTAATTTTCGTAATAACAATGCAAATAATGATAAATTCACGTCTTGTTTGCACGTACGCAAGTGCTCACATTGACGTTTTGCGATCTGTTCGGAAACTGTCATGTCCTCACGTCATGAATTTCAACTAAAGACTTGACGCGGATCTTAATTTTTTAGGAGCTACTTATCACATTGCATATATATAAAGAGTTACGAATAAATTATCTATTTATGTATATAAAATTATTTAAAAATTGATCTAAAGAAATTTTGATTTTCATCAGGAATAGGTAACATATTTATGAACGAAGAAAATTTCGATCCTTTACATGCAGAACATCTTACAAATTTCACAAAATCGATAATGTAGAAAATTAAAGTATGACGTTACATATTATGACTTCTCAATACTTTTTTAAAATAACAAGTATATTATGTAATTTTTCTAAAAGGTATTCCATATCTGTTGTATTATCTCACTTTATAAATCGTATTGTATTTCGCTACATATCGGATATAATTTTTGTTATAATTGTATATTACATTACAATTATTGTTATAAAACAGTCTAGATAATTTACTATAGCTACCTGATGGTAAGGAGCTCTTGCGAATTCGATATTAGTTTTAAGATATAATAATCATTTCACTGTAAGTAAAACACATTTTAACAGATTTTTTTCTTGAATACTGTCACTACGCTATTGGCCTAGCAAAGCCTTAACAGCTTCACCGGAGTAAGAAGGCAAACTCTTAAGGCACTCAGCGTGGGGTACATTGATACATATACTGGGGCAGTTTGTTTCATATAAAGATTTCTACAAATTAAACAAGTTTTATTGAAATTTATGACATTTATTAAATACCTATTTTTTTACTTTATGGTAAATATGTTTTCATAAATTTAATCTAATACTAATTAAAATAAATGCTTTTTGGGCTTTTTATTTTAAATAGAACAAGTATATCCAAACAATAAACTGTGCCATGAAAAATACTTAAACAATAAGATATTTTATAATCATTCTTCAATTGACTTAATCAGTCATCACTAGTTTTATACTTAAAAGATTAAGATATAAACATTCTTTATTTGACCTAATCAGTCATCACTAGGTTTTATGAAGCAAATTCGCTTCCCTACATTGAAATGTTGTAAGGTGACAAATTTATCTTTAATTTGAATACAGAAGCTGTTCTACTAGTGCCTTTCTTTACAGTAGGATTTTGTAACTTCAGCGCATTATCAGAAATATTAACCGAACCTTCATCTTTTATTGATAATTCTCCTTTCAACACATCGAATATCACAGATGCCACAGAAACTTCATCGATGAAAGTTCTCTCCGTTTTGCGCTTGAATGTTCTAATAATTTTTCTACAAAGAAATAAAAATATATTAAGTCTTACATAAATATACATTTAACAAAATATTGGGGCACTTTAATACGTATCAAAGTGCCCCGACAGCGCTTGCATCAATGTGCCCCTGTCTACTACAATCGAAATAAGTTTTTTTCTTGAATACTGTCACTACGCTATTGGCCTAGCAAAGCCTTAACAGCTTCACCGGAGTAAGAAGGCAAACTCTTAAGGCACTCAGTCGATTATATTTTGACAACCAGCTCAAGAGTGCAACACACACACACACACACTTTAACAGCATGGCTTCGCAATTATGGTTAACGATTATACTTATTTGATCATATTATACCAATATATTCTACGACTATAACGCTGCTTTCAACACATCGAATATCACAGATGCCACAGAAACTTCATCGATGAAAGTTCTCTCCGTTTTGCGCTTGAATGTTCTAATAATTTTTCTACAAAGAAATAAAAATATATTAAGTCTTACATAAATATACATTTAACAAAATATTGGGGCACTTTGATACGTATCAAAGTGCCCCGACAGCGCTTGCATCAATGTGCCCCTGTCTACTACAATCGAAATAAGTATTTTATAAAAATTAAAGCAATTAATAATCAATAAAATAGAAATCTACATAATGTAATGACAGACATGTACTTACCAAATACCTTAATATATCACAGGTAACACTAAATATATTAGTAAAATCACATTCGAAAAAAAAACTCCGAAAATTTTGTTGCGAATGTCAGAAACAGGTTTACAAGTGCCAAGCACTAACCGTCGAGTGAACGTTGCTCCGCGCTGGTGTGCGGGTAGGGTGTATGATTACCTTCCTATGTATGGCGGATGGCCCTTCTAACGTGTTTTGTTTTCGGTGAATATTGACTGTATCTATGTGCCCCATGTATCAATGCACCCCATCTCCCTCTGCCTGATGGTAAGGAGCTCTTGCGAATTCGATAGTAGTTTTAAGATATAATAATTATTTCACTGTTAGTAAAACACATTTTAATAACGTAAAATACCACCAATATTACACAAAATAGTCCCAAATAACACAAGATTTTGAATAAAATATAAAGACCACTAGCATATAATAACTAGATTTTATTCAAGAGGTGCTGCAAGATACACACTTTAACAGCATGGCTTCGCAATTATGGTTAACGATTATACTTATTTGATCATATTATACCAATATATTCTACGGCTATAACGCTGTATTAATATTGTAAAAATGCGTAAGTTTTTATCGTAGTTTGTATGTTTTATCTTTTATGTAATACGTCAATATAAAAGGTAGTCCTTTAGTTCTTTTAAATTACATAACAAATTTTAACACGGCTTTCATTATCGTTTAGAGTTTCTTTTGGAAGCTTTATAGATTCGCTTTTGTAAAATGGGTCTACTTAGTGTACCCTACCTGGTTTATTTAATGCTATGTAGTAGTAAAAAGCATTCAGTCTGCATGATAGTCACTGAAGTATATCACCTTGTATAATCAACCACAAAAGAAGTCATGTGGCCAATGATATTAGTTTTCTACCAAAAACTAAAAGCTTATTATGATTGCTATTTACGGTTCATTCAAGACGTATTTATGCAAAAAAGAAAAACAAAATTCACTGGCTGGTGAAGCTGTGAAGGCCTTACAAGGCCAATAGTGTAGTCAGTTCGAAAAAAAAAACGTATTTACGTACGCTTCAGGACAGTTCACAGAATTACGCACAACTGTATTAGGATATAAATGGGTGCGGCGATGGTACTCTCACAGTGATGCCTGAATGCCCTGCAAGTGCTGCACAGTATCAATGGCCAGGCCTCTCAGACGATTGCCACAGAAAAATAAATGCCCAAGGCCCAGATGGCGATAGAAGAAGCCACGATCGCCCATCGGAGTGAGGGGTGATAAATAAATAATAGACACTCACATTGAGGCGGGAGGCGAAAGAAGCTACCGTCAGAGGGGCAACCCTGGTACGGACTCCCCGCTCGCCGTACAGCGAGCGAGATGATTGTGACGACGATTCTCGATTAGTCCGGTGAAGCTGTGAGACCCTGCCAGGTCAATAGCGTAGTCAGATCGAGAAAAGAAAAGAAAAAGACGATTCTCGCAGTCGAATTTTTCAGTCAGAATTTTTAGTCATGAAACTAAAATCAAAAACCATAAAATAACCATAGATATTAGAAGTTTATAGTTATTATGTATTAAATAAATTACCACTGAAAATATTTGAGAAAATACACTTACTATTTCTTCAATTTTTACATGTGGAATGTTTAAATATTCGTCTTCATAGTCATTTGTTGAATATTATGATTCCATTAGATTGGCTGGCTTTGATTATCTCTGGGTACATACGTGTGAATAAAAGAGTCCCTAAAAATACCACTACAAAAGGTGAAGTTCCTAAAAGAGTCCCATTTTGCCTATTTAACGCGAAATTTGGAGAGAAAACCGCTAAGATTGAGAACCCTAGCTGGTGACATGGTTTTGGTTGTCCCTATAAATTTGAACGGCAAGTACCAAATGGCCAATTTACTCTCGATGTTAATATTCAAAAAACATAGTAACAGAACTATTAAAATACAAGTCAATTTCTCTATGGATGTATTCATATATACAATTTGACTTCTGCGTGAAAATAATTATCGAACAGTTTTGGTACATACATTTTCATTATAATAATTTAGGGTATTTCGCGTCACTTACTAATGCGACCGCACCTAATCATTACTTACTTTCTTACCATAAAGTAAGTAATATTAAAACGTTTAATCGAATTGAGTGAGGAGACGGTGGGACGGGTTCAATCTTGCAGGCAATTAGCCGAAACTTTCCTCATTTGCATGTTATGGGGAAACTTTGCGGTGCTCCTAACCGACGCGTCGCGACATTTGTTCACGATTCAATTCTTTTTTAATTAAGTAACGTCTGCGTCGATCGGAATGATTCTTAAGTTTTTATAATTCGAATATTACAGATGGAGTTTTTGGCGACAAATAGAAATGTCATGTAGTGGATTTTATATTTTAATCACAATTTTACGTTTTCTGACTCTTTTGTAATATTGGTGGTATATTACGTAATACAGTTAGGTTATTGTGCACAAGCGAAGTGGATAATACCACGAAATATGGATTCTGACTTGCCATAAAAACTCTTTGGGAAGTTCTAACAAGAGGGCCACCATCTTGATAGTTAATTGAAATGATCACAAGACTTGCCATAAAAACTCTTTGGGAAGTTCTAACAAGAGGGCCACCATCTTGTTAGTTCATTGAAATGATCATAAGAACTTGTAATACCATTACCTACTCGACAATGACAGTAATAAAACTATTATCTAATAGAAATTTGGTTGCGCAAAAATAAAACGATCTTTTTTGTTAAATATCTTAATTATCCGTACAACCTGAAAATATGTTCGACGGGGTTTATTGCAAGCCATAAAAAGTATACACTTATCTCATAAACGTTATAACATGTATATATCTTTTCTATGCAACTATTTAGTTTTGAAACTGCGTATATAATCCGCCATATTGGGTCAAGTTCCAATTTGGTTTGGCTTTTTAGGCTTTTTTCGTCGTCACGTTTGATTGGACTGGACGAGATGGGACGTTATTTGAATTGTAATACGCGCGGCGAATGTTGAAAAAAAAACAATTTTCTTTAGACTTTTCCGGCGAAGTGAACCGTTATTTTGAAATTCAGTTTATTCGTGCTCGATACGAATTTAATTTATCGTGATACAGTTATTAATAGAGAAAATAATTAAAGCCAAACTTCTAATTGAAAACAATAGCGTAAATAAACAAAGAAGGCAAAGGTAAGGCGGAGTTACAGCCAGTTTAAAAATGTAATTATGTGACAATGTAGAAACCCAAAAGGAGACAAGATTTTCGGTCTACGGCACGATTTCATAGTAGATGTAAATTATGTATTAACTATCAATGTAGTATGTAACACCAAATAATAATTGGTGACTTTCTGCTTTTATTATTAAAGTGAATTCTTATGGCACGGTAGGTAAAATTTCTTGTTACGCGTTAAACGTATGTATTTGTGTATGTCTATCTGGGTTTAGTAGTATGCCAAAATGAGTAAATGTATTGTTAAGTTTGGGCAAATGCGTTGCCGACTTTTTAAATATAACGATGTACGCTCGTTTCTTGAAGGTTTGTAACTCGTTGTGTATTGGAAACATTACCGCTGGAATTCGATCCCACAAGGTCGAAGTACGAGGTACAAATAATTTTGAGAACCTCACCGTAGAAGACTTCCACTCATCGAGGTGGTGTGGATGAAATTTCAGTTTCAGGCGAGTTGTACGATAGTGGAATACAGCGGCAAGTATCAGTCCAAACAACTCCTCTGAACACTCACCGCGCTAGACGTAGAGTCGCCTGTCTTGTGGTATTTTATCGGCTACACTTTGGGGAATGTGCACAAGATCTGCACCAACTAATACCACCGTCTCCATTTCATCTCAGGACTACCAGACGCCGTACAGACCTCCATTCATTCGCGGTTGACATACCCTTCATCCGGACGAAGTGCTTCGCTTCGTCATTTATTATGCGAACCGCGAGGGAGTGGAATGCGCTGCCTGCGTCTGTTTTTCCTGAAGCATATGATGTAGCAATCTTCAAAAGAAGAGTGAATGTGCATTTACTGCGTGAACGCGTTATATCCTAGGCCACGTCTTCACTTTACATCAGGTGTGACAAAGGTCAAGCCTGCACAGTTAATTATAAAAAAAAATGCGATAAAGGACGTAAAGAGAGGCGATGTCCCGACGTAGTGTCAATGAGTCGAGTCTATTGGATATTACCTCGTCGCCAACGAGTCTAGACGCTCTACGCTGGAAGTGGTCAAACGGAAGCAACCGTTATAGAGGCACCCCAGCCCAAAGGTGAGAACAGTATACTATGTGTGGGCGGACTTGCGCCTTATAAAGTAGCAAACGGTGTTTGCGGGAATACCGTCGGGTCCACTCGACTTACAGATGCCCAAGGAGAAACAAGGAGAAGAGCTTTCTGGGTTTGTGTTTCTGCAAAGCGCTACGATTGGTGGTGACTGGAGAGAGGGAGGGAGGTGGGCGGAAGGCAGCTTTGGCTAAAGACCAGAACGCCCGAGTTCCAGAAGAAAGACGAACCAATCTCTCACCAATTCTGCCAATGAAGGTGGACTTTGCTTAGGATATCGCTCTTTTGTAGGTCCTGGAGGTTGATGTTTTACCCCTTTTTAAGAGTACTGGTATTTCCATCCTTGGATACCAACGCGTCACCCCAGGCCTGGTAGCACTTTTGCTTCCGGCGTTTTGCCATTCTGCGGGAGTGACCAAACCAAGGTTCAGTTTTGCCACCGACGGGCACCATGGAATTAGAGATAAATAGGTCTATCCCTTGTAATATGGCGTTGGTTATGGCATTGACGACAGCATCAGGGTCATCCGGTGAGAAGCAAACTTACCCTAGGAGAAGACGGCGTACGAGTTCACAGCGGCGAGGAAACGAAGGGGGGAGCCTCCGGCTCCCAGGGAGGTAGAGGCGGAGAGACGGCGTCTCAGGGGGGACGCCGTCGAAAGGTGGCAGCAGGACCTGGCGGACGAGCGATTCGGGCGGTTCACAGTGGACGCCGTCCGCCCGGTCCTGCGGGAGTGGACTGCCAGGGAGTGGGGCTCCCTGACGTTCCGACTGGTGCAGGTACTCACCGGACACGGTTGTTTCGGGTGGTACCTGCACCGGATCGCACGCAGGGAGCCGACGGCCGCCTGCCACGAGTGCGGCGCTGAGGAAGATACCGCGCAGCACACGCTGTCTGAGTGTGCTGCGTGGGGGGAGCAGCGCCGCATCCTGGCGGCGGCCGTGGGAACGGACTTATCGCTGCCGAGCGTGGTTTCGGCCATGCTCGGCAGCGAACAGGCTTGGCGAGCGATGGCCTCCTTCTGCGAGGAGGTCATCTCGCAGAAGGAGGAGGCGGAGAGGGCCCGCGAGGCAGACCCTCAAAGTGGCCGTCTCCGCCAAAGGAGGACAGGCAGGAGGAGAAGGCGCTTTGCCCAACTCCTCCTGCCACCGTAGCCGGACCTGAGGGGATGGGCCGGGGGGCCCATCTCCTCATTGCACAGGTCCGGCGGACGAGGGGGGGCAGCCGGTGTGTACCCGGTCTGTCCCTCTATAGGTAGGAGCCCGGCGGTCACCTTCCGCCGGGCGGACCGTGGGGGCGGCTCTACAAGGTTGATTAGCTTGTACGATCCCTTGCCGCCCCCACAAAACGGTCTGTCGGTACACCGTGGGGTTTTAGTCCGTGCGACTCGGACATAACCCACCCTCTCCTCCGGGAGGGTGGCGTATCCATAAGGGATTTCCCCACGTTAAAAAAAAAAAAAAAGGAGAAGAATGGACTCGGAGTCTGCCCGCTGACTGAAGGCGTAACGGGCGCGAGAGAGACGCGCTAGTCCGGATCAAGGGGATAAAGGGTTGGTGGTCCTTCGGCGATGTCAATTTTTTTTTATTAACGTGACGAAATCCCTCATTGATACGCCACCCTCCAGAACGAAACGCAACAATGCATTGCAAGTTACGCACTGTTACTTCACGTCGGTTTTGTGTGAGAGGGTGGTACTACCCCGGTGAGCCGACCCATTCATGCTGATTTTTTTTTCTTTTCGAACTGACTATGCAAGGTCTTAACAGCTTCACCGGACTACTAAGGCGAGCGCTTAAGGCACTCAGCCGATTTTATTTTGACAACTAGCTCAAGGGTGCATGGCACACCTCGGCTTTGGCTGTTGCCTGATACATGCAATTCGCGACCTATCTGAGCTAACTTAAGCTCACTATTCATACATATATAAGTTGTTGAAACATATATGTGTACCAAACATACATATCTCAACAACTCCTATATATATTTCGTATCGGATAAAACCCATTCATGCTGAAGCTTCACCGTGGCTCAACCACATATAAAATAAATACGGGACTGAGTATAGTATATAGTTTATGAACATTTTCATATACATATATAATCCAAAGAAGTTTCACTTCCTCCGCGTGTACACGGCGATACACGCAATGTTTTTTTTAAATTTATAATTTAGTAACCAATATCAAAGGTATAATGGAAAGTCCCTATATTAGATTAACAAAAAATATTCACTTTGTATCTAAGCTACTCCGAAATTAATTCATTCTTGAGTATTAAGATACTATCCAGCCGTTTAGGAGAAGTTCAATCACATACACACACGGATAAAAGAAATATATATACGCAGTCAGATATGCACAGACTGGTTACTGACCTGTATCTGTATAAGATTTTGTAGGAAACAAAAACAAAGAGAATGTAAATTTTCAGCGAAATCACTGTGAGACTACACTAACTTCCGACTTGATTAATCATTTTGTAAAGTTTAATTTAATTATACAGAGTGATTTCAGTAATTATTTAGTGCAGAGGGTTTCCGTGACTAGAGGAGTTTTACAAAGAATCAATAACACTCGGTCTTTACATCGTTACAAGTGGGCGAGGAGAATGGCTGACTTTACAGCTTTCTAGATTGCGTAACCGCGGACCGACGGTTATTGTGCCGACCGGTTTGACGAGATTGTTTTTCCCTGTTCCGATTTAACTTGTTTCCAATTACGGGAACACATTATGAACGTTGACTACAAACACGGCCTTAAAATCTTATAACAAGATAAAAGTGAAGATTAATCCTTTTTACGAATTACACGCGTAATAAATTTAATAGCTGTTACTTCAGCAAATTAAATTGTTAACAAATAACAAGTAATTAATAGGAACAGATTAGATCGGATATTATATGATAAATAAATCCCAATACATAACTATAAAAGGTTTGAACAGTGTATTGTTAATCCAAGAACATCAATCGTCAATCGTTTTGGCTGCTCTGAATATAGCCGTAAGTCCTGGCTTGCGCGTAATATAATCAAGGGTTTAATACAAGACAAAGTTGTCATTTATTTATTATTAAGTTATCTTTTTTCTTTATATTGTAGCACGACAAAGTGACTGTCGACACACTCGAAAAACAACGGCGACCACCAAGAGATACGCCATCTTTCGTCGGTCGTCGCTGTCATGCCGACCTGCGTAAATGCCCCTTCACGTTACGCTTGAAGGACCCCATGTTATAGGAAGAAGGGAACACACTGGCCGAGAGATTGTTCCACAGCTTCACGGTACAGCAAAGATAAGATGTTGCGAATTTTTGTTCATTCCCAGATAGGATTTACCGTAAAACTGTGGCTCCCAAGACCAGCAGATTGATCTTATACATGTAACATACACATTATAGCGTATACATACGTATATACACCTAAATTTTATGTTCTTCGTAAAATATATTCAGAGCGGCCACACAGATTGACGACGACTGTATGTTAACCAAATTACATTATTTGGATTTGACCTCAGAATTGACAAAATTGTTAAAGGAATTTTTCCTTTTAGCGTTGTCACTTTTATTGACAAACTAGCTGTGCCCGCGACTTCGTACAACCTTATGTACAAAACAGTGACTAATAAAGTCATCTAATTGTATTAATTCTATTTACTTTTCTTACTACCTTTCTTTCATACTTAAGTCGCGTCGTTACTAAAATTACAATAACTTTTGATAGAGTGGACAGGTTTTAATGCAGCAAAGACTAAATGTTACTCGCAGATATTCTTTATGATTTTCTTGAAAATGGTTCATCATGAACACAGTGCTTTAGCAGTGATGCGTGTTAAACAAACAGACAGACAGATAGACAGACATTTCTAAAAATGATTGAAATGTTTTTTATTACGTATTCCTTGACATCTGCAAACATATTTTTACAAAAATCTAAAAGTAAAGGCACGTTAGATTAAATCGGATATAAATGTTTTTTTATTCTCCGTAGTCGCGATCCCAGCGATTACTGTAAAGAAATATACATATTCCAAAATGTAAAGATTATGTCCTAACTGTTAATGTTTAAGATAAATCCGTATAATATGATGGTGATAGTATGATATATATGAATAATACTCGAGATATTTACAACAAATTTCTGGATGTGACAGTTTAAAGCATCATTATGTTGTATCACAGACGCGTCTGTTAGTGACAGTCTAACATCTAAATGACTTGAATGATTGAAGTGTAGAATTCGAAAATCTCCTGTTAATCGCTGATAATGTAGCGTTATATAGGTGAAAGAATTTTAAAAATGATCGTTAAGTATTTTTTTATCTTATTTCTAATACGCATTGGTTTACCCGTTAAAAAAAAATATAAATCCAGAATGCGATAACTGGCGATGTTGTAAGTTACACCAATGTTTCCTGACCCAGCAAATATTGTACAAATAAATTGCAGAAAACCTTTTATAGTATGCTTTGAATGTTATAAGTGAGCAATAAAAACATCCAATTTTCCTAGTTTTATTTATTAAATTCCCACTGTTCGGGTACAAGAGGCACTATTTGGTATTTGGTTTAGCAGTATGATAGCAGCACATCGAGCGTGCAGGTGTTGTAACAACAGTCGTCGACGACGCCACGCTTGCTACGAGCACCCGTTAGCGACATAGGCCACTGCCACTCGTACCGCGTGTACTGCGTTCCCGACCGCTTCTCTACCTCTTCCGTTTCAGGGCATAAGTATGCTAGTGTGTCCGCCAGCACCCTACCACAATATCTACGTGCACCTCTCTCTGCACTACCAGCTGCCACCACAGCCAGCACTATCATTACTAATACTGACAGCTTCATCATTGTTGTTTGTTAAAATTACGTGTTATGGAAGACAACACTGTTCTAAAACCACGATGTGAATGGGATGGTGTATTGCAAAGATACCATTTTATATGACGAGACAATTCATAAATATTCAGATAATAAATCCTAAATAACTCATAAAAAGCGTAGGCTTTGTTTTGACTTCATTTTATGAGCTTTCTTTGGAAATTTTCCACGTAAACCTGTAAATACTTTTTAATGACATACATGTCAAAATTGATTCCGCAAGTGGGTACCTTGAGGTGAGATGTTACGTCATGATCTACGCTTTACCTGTGAACATAAATAGTCACATCTCATTAACACACTCCTGTTCACTAGACTGTTAACGGAATATTAATCAACTCTCGCATTATAAAATCAGGAGCAAATTCATCTTCAATCACATTGCAGCTTCATCTTCCGTTGTAAGAGGAACTAAGCTCGTAGTATCATGAAAACCCAAATGTTGTTTCTCATGATGGTCGTAATTATGGTGTCAGGTGACACTCCACACGTGTACTGCGGCCGGCGACTGGCGACAGTGCTGTCATACTTGTGTGACAGCCAGTACCTGATGAAGAGAACTTCGTACATCCCGTCGGAGAGCGAGGATTATGGCTGGCAGTGGCTGGACAGTCAGAGAGCGCGAGAGCTTGGCGGTGCACGGGGCAAGAGGCAGGGCATCGCTGACGAGTGCTGCAACAAACCCTGCACCGAAGACGAACTGCTCGGTTACTGCTAGATCTGACACATAAGATTCTTATATAAAAACTGCTAATAAATTCATATGACAAATATTTAAGTCTTATTTAGTAACTGTGCACGCAGCCCCACACTCGTTGTTTAAGTAAATTTTTTAATTTTATTTTTGTTCATATTTTATGATTAGTGTGGAAAATATTTTAGAAAAAATGATTACCCTTTATGTACAAGATGTCATTAGAAGCTGTTAAGAATAAATAAAAGTATTATTTGAAATTCTTCCTTCGAGGTCTATCAATTTTCATAAAGTCAACATTAATTGTAGAACCTAACACCTAAAAAATTGTTACTACTCGTACTGAGTTTGAAACATGGGATGATTAGTCTGTCACAGTTACTAGTATTTAAATCATATCTGTCTGTTACGAAATCCAGGTTTTTTTAGGTTGTGCGGACCTACATTAAACTAAAAAAAATATTGGTAGGGCAGAGTTATAAACCGAAACTTATTACTTATTAGTTTTTAGATATAACTTCGTACCATGGTAATAAAACTGCTGATAAAAGTGATATAGAACCACGTACTCGTATATCCGTCCACAAACATACTCAACACTTTTCTAGTTACATGGTTTTCATCTCTCCTCATGACATGCCCATACCATGTTAACCTATTACTCCTCAACTTATCTGTCACTGGTGCTATTTTCAAACTTCCTCTGATATACTCATTCTTAATTTTATCCATTCTAGTCACACCACACATCCACCTTAACATTCGCATCTCTGCCACATGTAATTTTCTCTCATCCGTCTCTTTCGTAGCCCAGCACTTAGATGCATACAGCATGACTGGTCTTATCATAAATATGACTGATCTTTAAAAACCCATAACTTGACAAATGAATGTGATAGAAAAAATACTTTGTACATCTACACTACACATCTACTAGAAGTACAATCAGGCTGCAAATGGAGGAATTTCATAACCTCATCTTTTTTTCTTAGTCCACTGCATTTCACATAAATGCCCCAACTCAATTATAAATATGTAACCCCACTCTGTTTTGTACTTACATACTACTTCAACTACCACTTTTTTTGGTCCATTTTGGCAACTTTATGAGAATCCTAAATAATGTTATGAATTTATCTTTGTTTGTTATGCTCTCACAACTTGACACCTCAAGCAATCATCATAATATTTTGCATGTGCATTGTCATGGGAAAAAAATGGATATAAAAATTTTAGGATAGAAACCATTTACTAAAGAAAGTACAGTTCTCGAGAGTCAGGTCAAATATACAATAAAATAAGCAAAGCTGAGGGCAAAAGGTAGTTTCTTATACAGTAGAGTCTCACTAATCAGGCAAAATTGTACCCTTTTTTTTTTTAATGTGGGGAAATCCCTTATGTATACTCCACCCCCCGGGGGAGAGGGTGGGTTATGTCCACATTTCAAATATTTTAATAATCTGACAGGGGAGTTTTCAAAGTGCCAGATTAGTGAGACTACTGTAAATAACAGTACTTACGGAAAAACGACACTTGTGAATCTTTCAGTTTCCATTTCCCATCATTGTATTTATGCAGTTTGATTGCTGGTGTGTCTAAATGTTGTACCATTCTCTTATTATCCACCTGGAAATTGGCAAACTCATGTAAATACCACTATTAGTTCTTCTTCTTTTTTAAAATGGCAACAAATGTGCGCAGACAATTTTGCCAATGTCAAGTGAATACAGCCATAAACAATGAAGATTGCACCAGACAACTATCTTTATATCCAGACTGGGCTATCTACGAACAGATACCGCAAAGAAAGCACACGTAAACTAAACAAAACATGTTGTTCGAATACAGACATACACTAAAATCTAAAGTTTAATTTCGTTAGTATTCATAAATTTTGACAAGCATTCTAGAATTAAATGATTATCGATAACAAAAGTTAAGAGACACATAATGTTAGTAGGACAGGGAATAAGAGGTAGAACATCATAGAGAGAGAAACAATTTAAGGGGTTAGTATCGGACTGCTGCCGCGCGACAGCACTCACGACACAGTGGTTAGTGCACTGCACACTGCCGGTTATGTTTTTCATACAAAATATATCGAACTGTGAACGGACGATAGCAGTTCGGCGCACGTCCGTTAGCAGGACGGCAACACCACGAACGCGATGAACCTCTGTTTTGATTTGCTAGTGAGAGGGCGTTTCGAGTTTTGACCGCACGGTGTCCTCGGCGGTGGCTTTCACTCTCGCCAGCTTCCTACCCTGGGAGCTGGAGACGGGTGTATTCTTGCTTTGCGTAGCGCACGCACATTGTCGGCACCGAGGGCGTCGGCCCACACTGGTGCCCCGTAGGGGGGTGCCGGGGGGCCCATCTCCTCATTGCACAGGTTCGGCGGACGGGGGGGGGCAGCGGGTGTGTACCCGGTTGCCTCTCTATAGGTAAGAGCCGGGCGGTCACCTTCCGCCGGGCGTACAGTTGGGGCGGCTCTCCAAGGGGAGAAGCATAAATCGATCCCTTGCCGCCCCAACGATACGGTCTGTCGGTACACCGTGGGGTTTTTGTCCGTGCAAGTCGGACATAACCCACCCTCTCCCCCGGGAGGGTGGCGTATCCACAAAGGATTTCCCCACGTAAAAAAAAAGGTTAGTATTTTAATGGGCGACTAGCGAGAAACACCGCGTGACGTCGCCTTTTTTTTGTATTCTTTTATTAAGATATTTCCCTGTAACACAAAAGTTTTACTTCTGTGTGTCTTTATTTAGTATTTACAAAATTAATTTGGACATTTTATACAATACATATCATTTTTAAATTACAATTAAAATACAATCTTTATATATGTATACACAACAACAATATACGAGTACATAAATCTCTTTGTCTGAGAAGCATTTTGAAAAAGAAAACCTTTCCAAAAGGCGTATAGTACGGGATCAGTTTGGAGACAGGATTGCAGACAGACAAATATCCGACCCACGTACTGAGATGCGGATACAAAAATAGTGCGGCCATGAATATGGCGATTTTAAGACGGTATTTTATGGAATTATTAACTTTTTTGCCTGATTATTTTTGCACTTTATGCCATTCTTCATCCAGCGCAGTGAGTGGCAAACCACAGCGAGCGGGCCACATTTTTTTGCCGTGAATACGTCTTTAAATTTGCTACCATACAGGGGCAATCCAAAAAACCTAATGATAACAAAATCGGGGGGATACAGTTTGGCAATGTAGTTTCGAATCTATTCTCTGCATCTAAAATTAAAGCTTGAATAGCTAAAGGATCAAAGAATTCATTACGCTAAGTTAGGACTGTAATACACCACACGCGGTGTAGGGGGAAGTGCCGCCATTTTGGGGTAATTCTGTTGCGTTTTTAAATTTCCATTTAGTATAACTTTCGACTCGTTGAAGCTACCACGTTTTTTGTTAAGTTTATCGATTATATATAAAATGTTAGTGTAAAATCGTGACTGTGTATATAATAAGATGTTAAACCGAAAAAAAAAATCAAGAAATAAAATGTCGGCCTATACCCGTCGAAAAGCCAAATCAAAATACAGAAATCATATAGGGTTGAATAGAGCATCTCAACACTAATCGAATGGTACCAATAAAATACCATATGACCGAGTGAAGCAGTGCAGGCAACGTAAAAAAGTGAATGCGGCCGAGCGTATCTATAATTAATAAAGTTATAACAAAGTAATTATTTATTAGGTTGATTTACTTCCTGAACCCGTTAAATGGAAAAGTTGCCTTCACAAATAAAACATGGAAACCCGGAGGATTTCTTATAATTATGCCATACATAAATAATAATATTTGTAAGAAAATATCGTCCGTTACGAGATGTATTCATGTAAACAAACGACCGTGTCCATGACACAGTCACACTACATTTTTGTTTATATTTTAGGAGCAGGTGGTTCTTATAGACACTAATAACACCAGGGAAGTCGCAAGTATGTTGACAGCCTGTGTTCGTGGAAGGGGGGAGGAGAAGGAGGAGGGGGAGAGGGGAGGTGGACCTCCGGCGCTCTAACTGATCGAACGAAACGCAACAATGCAAGCACTGTTACTTCAAGTCAAAGCAAGCTCAACAGTGTACTTTTATTCCTAACTAGCCTCTGCCTGCGACTTCGTCCGCGTGGAATAGTTACTTTGGACTAATACTAACACGTGGCGGAAGATCTCAAGATGAAAAAAAAACAGATTTTGAAACATTTTTCATTGGTATTCCGCTCCTATTGTACTTAGTGTGATGATATATAGCCTATAACCTTCCTCGATAAATGAGCTATATAACACTGAAATAATTTTCCAAATCGGATCAGTAGTTCTTGAGATTACCGTCTACAACTTCACAAGCTCACAACGTCACAAGCTCACAAAACTTTACCTCTTTATAATATTAGTATAGATTAGTTTCTTAAAAATATATAGTAAAGCAAAGCTTAAGTTAAAAAAAAGGCTCTTTCAATAAATCTCAGTTTTGTATCGTTTATATTTGGCTCTTTTGGATGACGAGTTAGCCGACAACTGGTCTAGCCAAAAACCGCTCTTGTGCTGGTCATGACTTTACAGAGTTGTTAAACCACCTTGTGGCAGTTCTGCCTGTAGTTGGTCTTCGTATAGTAACTTGGAGTACTAATGGACTTCCTATTTCTAATCCTCATTAAAAAAATTGTGTCTGACAAATGCACATTAAATACAGTTCTTCCCTCTGGGATTCAGGAAACTAATCCTTTTGATTATGGTATAATACTGACATGATATATTATAGGTTTGAATTATTCTATTCTTATGAGTTCTTATAAATGAGAACGTTTAGCGACAACTTTTCGCGATGTCAATTTACGATAGAATGAAAACTCAATTACGAAGGGGACTGGCACTTACTGAAGTATATTCTCAAAGATCTCAAAAGATTTACATTAATAAATACCTACGTCACATCCCATAAGGCAATATAAACAATAACCAGGTTTATCCACAAATTCAGCGTATTTACCATTTTTGCGCTTACGCTGTTCTAACATATTGGTTCTAACAACAATTTGACACGTTAATGAAAGCTCAGGATTCCCGTACTGCACTCAAGGGCACGAACTGTATTTTTATTGTAATCCTATAATTATCTTTGGTCATCCTTATGATGATAATGATATTAATATATAATGAAGGAATGAATGTAACGATACGTAGCCTAAGATAATACTGTGTAAATACCTTTTTCTGCCAGTAAAAATCTCGTCAAAATTGGATTAGCCTTTTCAGAAATTAGCCCGCACATACAATAGACATTTCAATTTTATTTATATATGTAACTTGTACGCATTGTACGTCGAGGCGGTGTCCAGTGCCACGAAGCAAATATTACAAGCACAGTTAACTAAAATAATTTAAATAATGATGACAATAACCCATGATGAAAGTGTGTATTACAAGTAAAAGTATAGTTGTTTTGTTCAAGGTATACATATAAATAAAATTGATAAGTTATTTTTATTTGTCCTATTATTTGTCCAGGCTAATCTCTGAAAAGGGTTAACCAAGTTCGATGAGGTTTTTACTAGCAGAAAAAGATATTTTCAAACTATTGTCTATGTATTAATGATATGTAATCATTAACCTTTTCTAAAGAATTAAGCTGTAGCAATAAAATACCTAATAGGAATAAGGGTTAAAACATTTAAAATTGTAGTTGTACTGATAAAGCTATAATAAAAATACCACTATAATTAATCCATACAAACATATCTTTATATACCTATATAACTCTTCTGTACGTGTGTATGTACTAAATTCATCTTGAACGGCCGGGCCGATTTTGATACATTTTTTGGGTGTGTGTTCCAGTGGATTCGAGAATGTACAGATTCACCCAGTAGGTGGCACTGCGATCTGAATCTAAGATTTTTTTTTTATTATCAGGACAAGACAAAGTCGACTAAGGTTGCTAGTATTTCCTATAAACGGACAGTACCATTTTTGGGGGAATAAAATCACGACATTCATCGGGTAATATATTTTTTTGTATCTCTGTTTATTATGAACACATATATACATATTAATTTTCTATGAACTACATAAATTCTATTAAATGGAATGTTATACTGTATATCTGTATGTTGAAATTTAATAAAGCAATAAAAAAAAAATCAGTGGTTGATTCCCAAAAGTCGCTTAATTAATAGCCACACTCGGTTCGGGAAATTCATTGCGATCGGAGAGGATGAATCCCTCGTTCGCGCGTTCCCCAGCACGAATGCCGTAGCTCAGCCCGGATATAACTACTTCTATACGACTTGATTTTATTTTATTAGAAATTTACTATAAATGTAGATATTTCTTCACTATATCGAACTCCGATTCAGTTATACTTATGTATCTTAACTAGAAATCGTCCGCGTCGACATCTGCATTCGAATGTATACTTAATAAAAAAATCTTTGAAGGTAGACATATGCAACGACTGAATTTTTTGTAGACATTATCAAGCTCTACAACTTTCCTCAAGAACTTAATCATATACCTCTCATCGTTAAGGCAGCGTTATTAAAAAACGTCTTCGTTCGACCGTTTTATCTCTGACTTAATTTGTTAATCCGACAACTACAAAAAAGGCTTTTTATGTTTCGGGTTAATATATAGCCTATAACACTCACAAATAACGTGGCTTTCTATTAGTAAAATAACTTTCTAAATCGGTTTATTAGATAGACATATGCAACGACTGAATTTTTTGTAGACATTATCAAGCTCTACAACTTTCCTCAAGAACTTAATCATATACCTCTCATCGTTAAGGCAGCGTTATTAAAAAACGTCTTCGTTCGACCGTTTTATCTCTGACTTAATTTGTTAATCCGACAACCACAAAAAAGGCTTTTTATTTTTCTGGTTAATATATAGCCTATAACACTCACAAATAACGTAGCTTTTTATTAGTAAAATAACTTTCAAAATCGGTTTATTAGATCCAGAGATTACCCCCTACAACGTCACAAACTCACAAACTTTATTACCTCTTTATAATATTAGTAGGACCTATAGACTAGTATATACAAAGCCGGGAGGTTTTTTTTTGGTTGAACGCGCTAATCTCAGGCACTACTTTCCTAATTTGAAAAATTCTTTCAGTGTTAGATAGCTTATTTATCGAGGAAGGCTATCGGCTATATATAATCACGGTAAGATCAACAGAGAGCTTCCACTGCGTGTTATTGTTAGCCAAAGGTAACTATTCCAGGCGGTCGAAGTAGCGGGCCGAAGCTAGTACAAATATTTATACTACGAGACTTCGTACCGTATATTGTTTATGATCATTCTCATATGTATATAATTTAAAACATATAAGCTAAAGAAGTTTAACTTCCTCGGCGTGTACACACTGATACACGCACTATTTTTTCATAATTTAGGTTTTTTTTAATGTTTGAACTCAATCTGACGTTAAATGACCATGTAGTCTAAGATAGTAAACACGCTAAGCCTAGATGGGACTGGTTCTCAAGTGCAATATACCAACAGTTCCTTGGCGACAGATTTTCAACTTGACAGCGGTAGCTAGACAGGCGGACTTAGAAAAAGCTCTAACACCATGAAAATTATAATGTAAGACAGTCTAGCATCCAGTTATAGTAAAATGAATAGCATTTGAATTTATTGCTGATAATTTTTATACGTTTACGTTAAATATTGGAATAACACATATTTCTCGGATAGAAAATTTAATGAATTTCATGAAATTTCATAGATCGTCATTAATTACATTAATTTTTTTTTTAATTTTACGTACTTATTAATTTCGAAAAGATGTATAACTTCCGAGTACAATATTTCACTAATATCTGCAGAGAATTTAATATATATATGTTTCATTCTAATATTTATCTTAATTATTATGATTAAAATTATGTATTCACAAAAAACCAAAAGTTTTATTGATTAAAAAATTCCCAATGGGACTCCGCCTGCGTTTATTATGCAAACATTGATTTCGTCAAAAAATTACATTAATTTACGAATAAATTATACTTTTCGAGTATTTTTTAAATTAAAGCAATCGTTCCTTTTTTAATTTAAATCTAGATTTAAATTAAAAAAGACATATCCAGAACACAGACGGATAGAAAATAAAATGTCGCATTCGTGGTGAGCGTCTTTTATAATATATGTCTATAAGGGAGGAACAAAACTACAATTTCTTTGAATACAAATTTATATAAAAGTAATTATCAGAGAAAAAATCATTTATACAAAATTTCGTATGATTTTAAAGAGGCTTTAAAAATAAACTGGCGGAGAAAGGTTAAGCTCTTGTAAAATAGTCAATTAAATTGGACATTCTCTTCTGCTTTTTAATTGTAGTAAGTAGAAAGATGGTTCACCTTACATATAACCAGTAATTCATCAATGCTATATGCTGTAAATAAAATAAAATGTCATACCAATTTTAAAAAGGTTATAAAGTAAACATACCATTAACCCAAATCATTTGAAAAATCGTAAAATTGGATTTTCCGGTCATTACCTTTTAAAAGTTGTCGCATGGGCTCAGGAAATCCATCTTTACAGCCAAAAAAGCCGTACAGTATTCAGAGGCACACTCACTATTATCCGAATCAGTGGGTTGCAAATTCGCATTCTTATGTAAAACGATTTCAGAACGAGTGAAGGCGACGTTAAAGTTGTTCCTCCATTAATAATACTATACTTTACAGGATATGAAAAATATTTTTCCATTGTACCTTTTGCCACAATTGGTTATTGATTATATTAGGTAACGGCTGTGAGTCAAGTGATTTATTATAACTTTTTAATTTAGAGGAATAGTGGACTTGAATTAGAAACTGAGGTGTGAGCTGAGAAATTATTGCACTGTTCATAACTTGCAATGGAGGTTTGCCATAATCTCAGTGCGTATTCGAGACACGCGTTCCAATCTCGCGGGTGTTGATTCGGCAACGTTTCCGAACGCAACGATTGATCAAGATGGCGAATTGGCGGGAAACCTATTTAGCATTTATTTCGATTACTTCGCGTCGTGTTTTCGCCGCGGCAATTCCGAATAATTAAATATGTGTTGACTTTTATTTATTGCTGAGATAAAATCGAACGGTTCTTTTCATTCGTATGGCTCTGTTTTTATTTGAGGTTTTTTTTCAAATTAGGTGCGCTGACTATTTTGTATGCTTAAAAGTTTTTAAAATGTTGTTTTTCGGTGGACGATATAATAGTTTTTACAATCATACAAGTAAATATTAAACCAACGTTATAACATTATATAAAAAGAACATCAACATTCAGATTGAAACAACTCAACTTAGACGCCATTATTTTATTGTAATAAACGTTATTGCCACAATTCAAACCGCTTAATTTGGTGGATAGTACGATATTGAATCGTTTGAAACGTTGAAAGTTCGGTTTCTCCAATAAAAATTACATATAGGACGAGTTCGCAAAGTCATTGGAAATTGAACCACTAGTAGAAAAGTAGAAAGTATAAAGCCGCATGCATGTTTAAGAACATAAGAAGGAGTTTTTGTGGCGTGGAAAGATGACGTTTTTATTTTTTATTCACAAAGTTAGGATATTTGACATTACCAACATTATGGCTAATATAGATTGGTTAATGTAAGCTTTCTGAAAAAATATAACGGTCAGTCAGTAATAAGTTCCTTACCATTATTCCTTAACTTCGAATGTAATTAGATATAAATATGTACATATACTGCTTATTTTTGTGTATTCTCTTCACGTATGGAAAAGCTCCGTGTATATTTAATCTCTATATTTTATATTGTATATTATATATTCAATGCGTAAAATAAGGAATCAAGTAACACAGTTTCGTTTTAAATTTGAGACAAAATGTAGTGAATTACAAATTATATAAAAACTATGTAGTTTAGTGAAATTTCCTCGCTTTTAGTATTGAGGCTATATATCCAGTAGCACACGTACATAGGTACTCTCCTATACATTAGAAAGAGATAGAGCGAGAAAGAGAAAGTCGTATGGATGAGGCGTAACGATTTTTCCTTACGAGACGATTTCGTTCAGTCAACTTCTACACGTTAAGGAACTTCGTTCTGAAGCACTTTAATAGTATTTTTTAGTTTATGTGAACGTTATAGTGGTCACAACTACTCTTGTAAAACATTCTTCACTGTTGCTGCGACCGTCCAATT
>MU160870.1:28520-46735 GCA_015888305.1 Antheraea pernyi | reverse complement strand
TTCCCTCCCCCCCCCAACACAGGCTGGCAACGCACTTGCGACTCCCCTGGTGTTGCAAGTGTCTGTGAACGGTGGTGATCACTTACATCAGGTGACCCACCTGTTCGTTTGCCTCCTATGCTATAAAAAAAAAATCTGTAACGATATATCTTATGTTAACTGAAACGTTATTAGGTATAGGGAAAAAACGTAGGTATACAAAATTATGATATCATTTGGCAATCAATATTACAGATGTGTCGTTACATTTTACAATAAGCCAAGTCCAATTTTAACCGTTAACCTAATATTTTATGTTATATTTCAAGATCTTCAAATGTTGTGCATATAAAATATGAAGATCATAAAAAAAACTAAAAACCTTAAAAGCGGCAAAATTTTGAACTTTGTTTTGGGTGTATATAAAATTGGAAAAATTTTGAAAAAATGAAACATGTTATATGAACGATTAAGATTGGATTTAGCTTATTTTGAAATGGAACGTCTCAGATTATTATTTCCATTGTCGAGTGGGTAATAAAATCACACGTGTCTTGTAATTATTTCATCGTTCTAACAAGTTACCACTTTGTTTAAACTTTTCAGGGAATTTATGTAACATCCAAGAGTTCAAGCTCCGTAGTATTATTTCCCTTCACTTCACTTCTCTATATTACATAAAACACCAACAACATTACAAAATATAGGGTCAAACAACACAAGATTATGAAAAAAATATCAAATCCACTACATGGCAATCTAACACTCCGCCAATAACTCGTCATTTATAATTGCACGAATGTATTTAAAAGCGTCCAATCAATAGATAGTCATTTAATAAGAGTCAATAGTAGCTGGCACCAACAAAATGTCAATAGTAGCTGGTACCAACACTAGGTCATTAGTATAGCATAGTTTCAATATGGAGAAACGTTTACTTTTTTTTTTTATTTGAATGATGAGGAGAGAGTTATCAATTCCAGACATCACCATCGTTCACATATTGATACACTCTATTTTTTTTTTGTACCTTTTGACACCATAACCCGTCTGACATGGTATATAAACTCACAATCCGGCAAATCGGTAATACGGACTTTGTTGTAAAACCTAACACTATTACCTAAAAAAACTATTATAAATTTTACTAAGTCTTAAACATGGGACGACCTATATGTATACTAATCTTATAAAGAGGTAAAATTTGTGAGTTTGTGAGGATGTAGGGGGTAATCTCAGGAAGTGCTGGTCCGATTTGAAAAATTCTTACAGTATTATATAGCGAATTTGTCGCGGAAGGTTATAGGCTATATAACATCACGCCCAGGCCAATAGGAGCGGAGCACCAATGAATAATGTTTCAAATTCGTTTTTTTTTCTTTTGAGAGCTTCCGCTGCGTGTTAGCGTTAGCCCAAAGTAACTATTTCACGCGGGCGAAGTCGCGGGCATAAGCTAGTAATAATAATTAATGTAAAAGTAGCCGGTACCTTGTGTCCTCCGTAGAAGGCAACTTCCTCAGCATGAGCGATGAGGCTGGAGTGTACTTGTCGAAGGTTCGCTTTCATACGCGCCTCCTCACCTGCCAGGGCTCCGAACCTGGGGCTTAGCAACCTCAACACCTGCCCCGTTATGCATATCACCACCGTTGCTATACCAGGACCTGAACATACGATAATGGCTTGGTAAATAGCATGTTTGTTGGAAAAACTTCATGGGTCATTTTCAAATCTGGGTGTTAAAAAATTATCCGAGGGGTTAACAACGTTCAGTTGCCATTTTTCTTTAATTATATGTTCGTTATAGTCGTAATGTAAAAGGAAGTATTTGGTCTCATTTTCGTCCACAACCGGGACGGACAACAGCTGACAATGGGTTATGTCCGTTGCGCTTGGACTAAAACCCCATGATGCCTTCTTCTCACACCTTTTAGAGGTTAGTCACCACCTTACCGGCACTGGGGTCTGAGGGGTCAAGATAGTAGACCCCTCAAGGGAGATGAGTTTCAGAACCCTTCTTAGGAACTATGGGAAGCACATCGGCACAATGCGCCTCCACCATCTGAAGCTGTGAGGTTTAAAGTGCCATGGCGACGAACAGATGTCAACTAACCTAGGAATATATTCCCCTTCATCTTGTTGGAGTAAGTGGCGAGGGTCAGTACGATGAGAAGCAGATCGAAGCAGGGCTTCGTCAACGAGCTATATAGATGGGCGACAGACTGTGTGAACACTGACACGTCCTCTGTTAACCTGAAATAATAAAACTCAAATACACAATCTGTTTCAAGTATAAATTAAGAGGTTTGGCGGGATCTTATTCTCTCATTTAACTTGACTTTTATACTATTGACTCGTATTAAATGTCTATCTATTGATTGGTCGCTTTTAAAGACATCCGTCCAATAATTATAAATAACGAGTTTTTGGCGGGATCTTCGTCTGTTATGTGGTTAGTGGCTTTTATATTTTACTAGCGGGTCTGGCTGACGTTGTCCCGCCCTGATAGTAAAAACAAACTTTCCTCATGAATCACTTTATGTAATGATTATAGACTAAAAAGTGATCTTTGTTTCGTTACAACTACAGACAATAACTAGAGGCTGAACCTCTAAAGCAGCATTGAAATGCCTTCAGTAGTTTTTGAGTTTATGGCGAACAAGCAGACGTGTCAGACGACTAAGTTTTATAATATGTAGTTATATTTTATTCATAATTTCGTGTTATTTGACGCTATATTTTGTAATATTGGTGCTGTTTTACGTGATATATATATTAGTTATCGTTCACATGCGAATTGTATGGAAAATAATACCACGGAGCGTGAATTCTTTAATGGTGGTAGAGCCACGTTGAAACTATTACTGGTTTCAGCATGAATGGATCGGCTCGCCCGAAGTAGTACCATCCTCTCATAGAAAACCGACATGAAGTAACAGTGCTTGCATTGTTGCGTTTCGTTCGGTCAGTGAGAGCGCCGGAGGCCCACCTCCCCTCCCCTCTCCTCCTCTCCCTCTTCCTCCCCTAATCCCTTCCCCCCAAAAGGGTGGCAACGCACTTGCGACTCCGCTGGTGTTGTTAGTGTCCATGGACGGTGGTGATCACTTAACAGCAGGTGACCCATCTGTTCGATTGCCACTTATGACATAAAAAAAAATCTGAGATATCACAAAAACTCACTGGAAAGTTGTAACAAGACCGCCACCATCTATTCTTGTAGCAAATTAACCGCCGAACAAAATAGGATTGTTATAGCTTACAAGCTTACAGTCCGGCAAATCTGTAATATACTTTGGCAAATGGATTGTGACTGAAGTTTTACTTACCGATGGTCAGCATTCTCTATCCTGGCATCGAGGTTAGCAACTCTGTAGTAGGTTTGGTTCTTGAAGTACATGTCGTATGCGTGGTTCACGATTCGAGTCCGGAACGCGAGCGCTAAGCGTCCTTCCAAATATCTGATCATAGAATTGATGAAGGTAGCCGGAACAGCTATACCGAACCATTGTAGGAGAAGTGCTGCGAAACTTTTCATGTCCTTCTGGACTATGTGTTTGACTGCGGATGAAAGACCATTACTGAATCTATACATATTACAGGAATATAAACCTAACGTATCTATATTTTTTTTAATTGTTCCACGTGTCTTGAAATCATTACATAGTATAACACATTGTCCTCTGCCACTAGTCGTCTGTTCGTGATAAACTCAAGGATTACTGAACGGATTTTCATGCTGTTTTCACCAGTAGATAGAGTAATTCACGAGGACGGTTTAGGTTATGATTTGTCTATATTTTTATAATTATCGGAGCAGGGCAATGTCCGCTGGGCTCGCTAGTAAGTAATAGAATACATTTCAATCATCTTTATAAATGTCTGTCTGTCTGTCTGCCGGTTTGTTTGAACACGCATCACTGCTAAAGTACCGAGTTCACAATAAAACCGCAAAAGAAAATCATAATGCCTCGAATAACATTTGGTGACTTGGTTTCATTAAAATCTCATAAAATATTGTAATTTAATGACGACGCGACTTAAGCACGACAGAAAAGTAGATATTAAATGGACTTACAAATGATTTTATGAGTCACTGTTTTTTTACATTGGGTTTTACGCGGACGGAGTCGCGGTCACAGATAGTCATCAATAAATGGCAATAATAATGAAAGACAAAATTTTGGTATTGGTATTTGGTAACGCCGAAGCTATTACTGGTTTCAGCATGAATGGGTCGCTCGTGGTACTACCACCCGACCCACAGAAACACCGACGTGAAGTAACAGTGCTCCGGCATTGTTGCGTTTCGTTCGGTCAGTGAGAGCGCCGGATAACCCACCTTCCCTCTCTCTCTCCCCTTCCCCACTCCTCCTCGCCCCAAACACAGGGTAGCAACGCACTTGCAACTCTTCTGGTGTTGCATGGACGGTGGCGATTACTTAACATCAGGTAACTCACCTGTTCGTTTGCCTCCTATGATAATTATTAAACAAAAAACCATAATGAAACGTTAGTAGCTTTGGCCCTTATATCAAAACGTAGCTTAAAATACACATAAAACATACAAGAAGTTTTAAAATGGGAAATGCATTGGTTAAGGATAGATATTATATCGATTAATGTGTACACATGTCGCACTGCCCTGAGGTTTGGCTCATGTCTAAGTCGGTTTAGTTGCCCAGATATCCCATTAATTGTTTACAATTTTTAGCAAAGTATATTTGTAGTTTAAATGACTTTTTTATGTTTTTTTTCATCCGTACATATGTATCGACGAAGGAAAAGTTATTTTACTATGGTGCCAAGGCTATCCTATTAGTCAATAAACCTATCCAATGTTACCATTACATTAATGGTCAGTATATTATAATGTAAGTTGATTGGTGCAATTTTATTTTCTTTCAAACGTAACTCACCTATAGAACCTTCCAACGAAGCTACGTAAATCGATAGGAACGTTCTAGTGAATAGGCAAAGCGTGTGAACAGAGAGTAACGCGACCTCGTGACTTCTGAAACCCGGAACCATTATCTTTGCTAACGTGACGAGCTGACGTAGAAATTCCAGGTTTAAACCTGGCACGTGCTTCTCAACTGATTGCGTCTCATCCGCGTCCTCCTGAAAGAAAAAAAAATTATTCAATTTTTTCTTTGCAGGACAAAACAAGATATATTTTTATGTCAAAAGCAGGCAAACGAACAGGTTCGCAAGCGCGTTGCCAACCTGTGTATGGGGGAGAGGTAGGGAAGGGAGAAAGGGGAAGAGAAAGCTCCAGCGTTCTCACTGACCGAACGAAACGCAACAATGCAAGCACTGTTACTTCACGTCGGTGTTCTGTGGGTCGGGTAGTACTACCCCGGGCGAGCTGACCCATTCATGCTGGAACTAGTAATAGCTACAGCGTGGCTCTACCACGTTCAATAAAATATAAAGACCGAATGATTTTTACTACGTCTATATGATCGAGTTGGAACAGCTTTATATATCTGTGTGTTACGAAGCACAGCCTTCAATAAGGAACACGGCAGCGTGTACCTACTACATTGTAACAGAAGTATTTGCAAACTGTGATGATACAGAGTAGAAATTTACAACATTTTTGATGAGTTAACTCCTTTAGGCGCCTTGAACGGTATTTTGGCAGGAGATAAAGTTATGATTTTGCATCATGACATGCTAGTAAAGCGTGACCAAGTGTATTGCGCTTGCGTCAGACTAGCGACGCCTAGTATAGCGGCCTGTGTACGTCTAATAATGATATTTTGTATTGAGCTTTTGCAGCAAATCACATGTTTAATTAATTAATAGAAAAGTAATAAGTTTAAAAAGTGTGTTACTTATAATATCATTGAGTCTTCATATAAAAATAAGAGGAAGTGAATGACACAGAAGACAGTTTGTAAATCTTCGAGAATATTTACAAAATGAAATTCAGTTGTTTATATTGTCGTACTTTGATAGGATGATTTGGTCTCATTTTCATTTCGTTAGTACAAATGCGTTTACTCTCTTCATAGATGGTACTATACAGTGGGACATCTATAGTCGGGTATTAGTAATATTCCACTTACGATATTTTGTTTGTTGTCTGTATCTGCGTCACCACGACATAGAGCGCACTGTTCCGCGCCACATCGACCGCCACACGTCTCGTTTGTTTTCCCATTCGGCACATCATGTAGGTTACCATTTTTGGCTACCTGGGAAATGTGATCGTAAGGTAGTTTTAACACAAGCGTAATAATATATTATAGTGAATAATTAAAACTCATTACATAAACGCAACGAAATTATACACCATTTTCCCTCTCACTGCTGCTACTTTCAAACTACCCCTGATATACTCATTCTTAATCTTATCCTTTCTAGTTACACCACACATCCATTCGCATCTTTCTTATTCACTCATCCTTTCGTAACCCAGAACTCCATATAACACGACTGCTCTTATTATAATTTTATACACATTCCCCTTGGTTTTCAACATATAAGGTTACTATTAAACGTTAAAATAACAGAAAAATAATGAAATAATAAAAATACCTTATAATTATTATTGTTGTTACACGCGGGTAGTTGTTTCTTTTCTCTGGTGCCGTAGACTGCGCACGCGGCTAAAGCGACGCCCAGTCCGACGCCGAGCGCCACCGTCGGCTGGACCCTCGACGCTTGCTCACGTATTTTTGATAATATCGCCGGCATGTTTTATTATTTATTATATTTTTTTATTTGATATTTTCAACTTAAAAACTGAATAGAGATCTTTATTATATTAAAGACTTAACAATCACAGAAGGGTTGGAACTGGTTTTATTTAATTTCTTAATTAAGTGTGCATTGTTGCCTACGTGTCGTGTAGCGGACGCTCGTCCATTTTCCTGTAACAAGTAATAAAATATTATTAATACATTTATAAGGGTTAGAACAGTGTTAGGGTATGGTAATGGTGTAGGACATTATTGCTACCACTGGGAACATTGTGATAAACCTGTCATAGTGAGTCTTCCTTGGTTTATCACAGTTTAGGATGCCAATATAACCGCCGAAACTTTCAGGCAAGGATGACAACGACGACTGCCAATTGATTATGGATCTCACGGTTATCGGCGTTCTTTTCGGATTACACTGGACTTACCGTCAGGTATAAATGAAATACATAATCATGCCGTCAGTAGAAACGCCCACAATAGGAAAATCGTTTGGACCACCCATATATCACGTCATAAGGGGAGATGGACAGGAAGAGTTTCAAGCTTTATGACGTCACATAAGAAATAATAAAATAGTTTATTGTTGAAACCAGCACAACAAATTAAATTAAGTGAAACAAAAAAACTTAAATACTTGTGAATAAAAAGAAATGTTCAACAATCGACAAACCCATTCAGCAAATGTGCTGCAGTACATTAGTGCCTATTGCAGCACTGATTTACATTGGGAGCCCATATGAAATACGGACGTTCAATAAATCTAAAGTATTAAAAACTTTAAAGGAATATTGTTTCGTAGATATATGCTTGATTTATTGTTGACTTTGTGAAAAGTAAATAAATAATTCCGGAAATGACGTTAAGTCACACAAGAGGTTTAGTTAGGGTCACACAAATGTGACACATACGTGGCAAGGTGGCGCCATAAAATATGAATTTCTTGTAACGTAATTTATTGATAACACTTTTATGTCGCATCTTTGGTACATATTTTTAATTTCACCTAATCATTTCTATTTTTGATAAATTTTGATCTGTCATAGAATCATATAGCATTATAGGTTACATATACTCTTTAATATCGAAATACTCCAGCAATCATACAAATCATTCGGACGTAGTAAGAGCTGATTGATCACGAGGAAAAATAATCTACGCATATTGCATACTTATGGTAAAATTATACAAAAGAACCGTCTCATATAAAAATTGATTGTATTATTAATCTTAGGGAACGAAATATTCTTAAAGATAAGGAATAATTATCAATAAACATTGAGATAATTTATGATTTTTAAAACTGTTTTTTTTATTCTGTTTATTTCAAGTTTGGTTATTCGAAATTAATTTTGGTAATATTTGACGGAGATTTATCTTATGTAGTTTTTATACCGATATAAACGTAGATTGAATCTTGAAATTGATGTTCAATCGATAATGAATCATTAGCTCATTTATTTTAAGTTTTAATTCTATACAAATATATAAAACTGATGTGTCAGCCTGCAATGTTAAAGTAAGAGCTTTTTAATGAATGGATATGAAAATGTCTTTTTATCTATTTGTTCTGGTTAATTCTCCGAAGCGATTGGACCGATTTTGACGGGAATTTCTTCTCAGAACTGATGTTATAACAAGTAACTTTGTCTACATTTATTTTAAGAAAAAAATATAGGATACCGAGGAAATACAATAAACTAAAACACCAGTGCCCAGTACAGCCTTACATAAACCTTTATTATTTTGAACAAAGTCTTTTTACTAAAATCCACGCTGACGAAACAACAGCAAGAGCTGATACATAATAACGTCAATGTATTATAACTTTATTTTTAGACAAAGTTAATAAATTTCAAAGCAGATACATATGACATTGAATTTAAATTGTTAAAACCTACTACAAAAATCCGCCGAGTTCCAAAGAATAATAATTGTTGCGAGTAACATATAGTATGATCAAATCAAATCAAATCGAAGATCAGAATAAATAAAAACCGTATTTATCAAAAACATACGAAGACGAATCATTAAATGAGTTTTTTTATCGTCACGTTTCATAAATTTGTTAAACAAGCTTCATTAATTATAATACAAAGGGTAATGTTGTAAACATTATGAAACATTGAATTGTCAAAATACAATGGGCTTATTTAAATATGGCAAAACATTCCTAATTATTTTACCGTTTTTCTTTGTTTAATTTATCTCTTTTATTGTTCACACAATACACGTACTTATTTATTCTCAAAGTGTAGACGCCTTTTTTAATGTCATTCAATTAAATAATAAAATTCAATTAAAATATAAAGTCGAGGGATTTTTTTTTTATGTTATAGATGGCAAATGACATAAAATGGTATATGGTAAAATGGTATAAATGGCTTATACCGTTTGTCCTATCTCGCTGGTGTTGTGCCCCATGTTTGGAAGAAGACCAATGTGCAACCAGTTCCCAAAAAAGGGGACCGTTCAGACCCCAACAACTATCGCCCAATCGCTGTAACCTCAGTGTTATGCAAAGTCATGGAACGGATCATAAATATACAACTTATCCGGTACCTAGAAGATCACTCCTTAATTAATGATCGACAATATGGCTTTCGTCCGAAACGATCAACGGGTGATCTTTTAGCGTACTTGCTGCATCACTGGGGAGAGACAGTTGATAAACATGGTGAAGCCGTGGCAATTAGCCTCGATATAGCAAAGGCATTTGATAGGGTTTGGCATCGAGGTCTTTTATCCAAACTTGAGGCATACGGTCTCCGCGACAACCTGACGGATCCTAGAAGAGGATTTCAGGCGGTTTCTTCGTATGCCGAGATCTCCGAGATCTCGTGGAAGATGAGTAATTGACCTGCGTATTCAATACTCGATAGGGAGAAGGAATAGGCGGGGTGATCCTGTAAAGGATTAGCCGCCGGAGGTCTGGGAATGGGCTGGGACGCGGGCTTAGGAGCCCACGGAGCCTGAGGGGCCCGGTAGGGGGGCGCGCGATTAGCGGGTGCGGATGCTGCCGGTGCACGAGACGTGCTCGGCAGGCTCGGAAAGGCCCTTCGGTACATGAGAGGCGGGGGTCGGGGGCGACCGGCGGTAGTTTTGAAGTTCATAAGCGCCTTCGCTGGGCCTAAATTGAATAAATTAATTTTGATTTTTAATTAATTGGATTATATATGCGATCTTCATATGAGTTTATATCCTAGACAAGATACTGTACGTACATTTCTTTCATTAAATTTTGTTACTGCCTACAATTTCTGTTATAATAATTTTTGTTATTTGTTTATTTCTATTTTAGTGGACACTAGACACCTCGATCGAGTATCGTTTAGCCCTTTTTCTTCGTAGAATATATTAAATGGATGAAGGTGTGAATGTGATTTGATTTTATAAGACCTACTGATATCATCATTACATAGTATAAAACAAAGTCCTCTGCCACGTCTGTCTGTCTGTCTGTTCGCGATAAAATCTTAAACTACAGAACGGATTTTCATGCGGTTTTCACCAGTAGATAGAGTGATTCATGTGGAAGGTGTAGTTATACGATTTGTCAAAGATTTTTTATTATCAGGACCGGACAAGATCCGCCGGGCCTGCCAGTTCTTAATAATTATCAAAGAAATTGCCCCAAATGGGCAAATATTAACTGAAATACTGTCCTGTCTGGATTCATATTTCGTTTGAATCTGGACTGAATATAAGTTATTTTGTATTTCTAAAAAGATTTGAAACAATTGGCTTTTTTTTCGCTTTGTCTCACGACAAAGAATAAACTATAAAGATACAAAAAGTTTACTCGTTTCAGTTTTAATTCATACATTTGCATTATTTGATGTTATATTACGTATTATTTTAAATAATATAGTTTTGATTTTAGTCGATACCAAAATTGAATTTAGAATGACTATAAGAACTCTCTAGAATGTTCTAGATAGGGTTACCGCCATTATGTCAGTTTGGACTTTGAAGATTACTAATATCCTCGATCTCTGTGACACTGGCAGAAGTGTGTATATAAAGAAAATATACCGTTTACTTTAATTGATTTATCTGTGACTAAATAAGTATATGATATAGTGTTGTCTAATCTGTGATGCTTTTTTGTTGTTGTGAAGAGACGTTTATAGAAAAAAGTTCGAATTTGTTATTTTAAAGTAAATAATTGTAAAAAAGGGAGTGACATTAATGGAAAGTAAACTTTAATGTCATTTCAAACAGTTTTCAGGTAGGATTAGGGCCTTAGTTATAAATTTTAGTTGTAGTAAGATAAATCTATACTTTTATACTAATACTATAACTGAAGCTGAAGAGTTTGTTTGCTTGAACGCGTTAATCTCGAGAACTAATAATCCGATTTGAAAAATTATTTTGTTAGATAGCTCATTAATTCAAGATTCAGTGTTATGTGTGATAGCTTATTTGTGGAGGAAGGCTATAGGTTATACATCATTACGCTAAAACCAACAAAAGCGGAGCATCAATGAAGAATGTTTCAAAATCGGGCACTTTTTTCCTTTTGAGAGATTTCGTTAGTGTTAGTATTATATACGTTGCCATGGTAAAGTGGTAAGTTTCTATTTCCTTTTCAGAGCTTCCACTGCCCAAAGTAACTTGTTTGGGCATAAATTGTTTGGGGGTAGCCAAAATTATTATTTTTTTTTGACACATTTCTTGTCAACGGACAATCGGGATGATCGGTCACTTACTCGGCGGACTTGCTCGGCGGCACTTGTTCGAAACTCGCGCTTACTCTCGGGCTCGCTCACCATACAAGTGACACGGCGGATATTAATTTATATTTGTGCATTGGGTGTGTACGTGTTGGACCACTGGTGCTCTCACCACGGCTACGGCGGCGGAGAAGACTTATCAAGTAAGTGAGCGTTTTATCCCGATTATAAAGAGACATACTTTCGGCATTTATTTTCAGGGGTATCTACCTCCAGCCAATTTGAAATATACAGTCCACTTCCTAGGCTAGGTACCCCGATCAGTGTGGGTGTGGTGGTTGCCACCCCATAACTATTCCATAACATATTCGCGGACAGAAACTAATAATATCTAAGACACGAAAGACTGTTTCTTCGTATTAAATTCCATGCGGACGAAGTAGCCGTCACCGCTAGTATATACTAATACATACATATTTACTTTTTTTTCAGAAACTTAGTACATACTGTTTGTTTTTATAGTATCATTTCCTGCAACAACATTTAAAAGTGTTATATGTATAAAATCATGCAGTCAATAAGAAAAGGAACAAACTATATAGTATAAGATGTATTAGTAATGTAAAGAATGCTAACACGACAGATAATACAAGCGCGCGCGAAGCGGAAAGAATATAAAAACTTCGCCGAGGTCGAGGCTTCGAGGCCTTTGATCCGAACCCAGTTTTGATAAATCACATTAATTATGTTGTGTATTTATTATGAGAACATAATAATAACGATGTTATATTAATGTTAACTGACAATTATAAATACATTATTTATATCTCTACATCTAAATATGATTAATGTAAAACTTTTAGCTTTTGTAGGTATCTAAGTCAGTCATGTGGTGGATTTTTTTTTCTCCAACTGACTACGCTATTGACCTAGCAAGGTCTTAATAGCTTCACCGCTTAAGGCATTCAGCCGATTTTATTTTGACAACTAGCTCAACGGTGCACGGCACACCTCGGCTTGGGCTGTTGCCTGTTCCATGCAATTCGCGACCTACCTGAGATAACTTAAGCTACATATTCATACTCATATGAGTTATTGAAACCTATATGTGTACCAAGCACACATTCAGTTCGATAAGGGAAAAAAACAAAACCCTTCCACTTTCATGTGTAAGGGTGTATGCGTGCACGTATGTGGAGGTGATATGTGTAATGTTGTTGCAGTGATGTAAGATTTTGTGTCACTGTATCGGGCGAGCAGCGTACTCAAGGGTTCCACGCCGTGGGAAGCGACCTAGACTAGAGCCGCTACCGAAGGGGGCCTGGTCTGGTGTGCGGGAGCGAAATTCACCCCGAGACCACGGCGGCGTGATCTGTAGTTACGCGGACGTGAATATTGATGGCGTTTTACGTAATAATTCGGTTATTATGCACAAGTGAATTAGATGAGATTTTTTTTTTTTATTGTAGCTCGGCAAAGTGACTGTACTGTGCCTGATGGTAAGCACAGTACAATCCAAAAACAATGGCGACCACCGAGAGACATACTATCCATCGCCGGTCGCCGCTGTCATACCGGCCTGCGTAAGTACCTCTTCACACCATAGTGGGTTATAGAATATTTGAGTTATTACTTATTATATCACTAGGCTATAGTTAAAAACTGGTTTTCCAAGCACTTGATTCCATGCCTATAACTAGTGTCATAGTAGAGTTATTAAAAATACAAAGGTATAATGTTCATTGGCGTTTGCATTCATTCATTGGCATACGCCACCCTCCCTTATGTCCGACTCGCACGGACTAAAACTCCACGGTGTACCGACAGACCGTGAGTGTTGGGGTGGCAAGGAATCGTACAATGCTAATCAACCTTGTAGAACCGCCCCAACGGTCCGCCCGGCGGAAGTTCACCGCCGGGGATAGGATTTACCGTAAAACTGTGGCTCCGAAGACCAGCACGTGTGGTGCGGTTATGAAAAGGAGAGGAAGGGATCAAGTTGAATAACTTTTCAGAACACTCGCCATGATACAGACGGTAGAACACGCTCAGTGAGGCAATGTAATGTAAGATAACACCACGAAAAAAACAAAAACTCCATGGAAAGTTCTAGCAAGGGAGACACCATCTTATTGAAATTATTACAAAACACTTGTAATATTATTATGTACTCGATAATGGTCAACGATATTTTAACTAAAAAGCTGTAGATACGTCATAAGCGTTTCGACAGCGCCGCGTTAAGACTTGGCAAGATAGGTTATTTTTTACGGCTGCCCCGTCAATCCACCCGTATATAAGCAACATATAACTATTTCTTTTTCACCGCCGATAGTGTTTGTGTGTGTGTGTGTGTACTATACACAGTAACGTGTATAGTGGGTAGTATTGATATTTTATATTGAGCCTGTGCAGTCCATAACATGTTTAACTATTCAATAAACTGTATAGAAATATGTATAATTATTGTTCAGATTGCCAGTAGATGTAAAAAAGAGACTAATGATAATAATTTCAATTTACAAATGATCTAATTTAATTAATTCACACTATAATTAATTTAAAAATTCAATAGAAAACACAGTTTAAATTTCAATTTGAGTTACCACTTCTGTCGAGAGTCCTTATAACTGCCTCGACATTTCTTTTCATTTTGCTGTCTTCGCACAAATATATCCGGAATTTGCAACATTAAGGAAGAGAGGGGTGATACCAAGCGCAATTTTTTTTTTTTTATAGCATAGGAGGCAGACGGACTGTTGGGTCACCTGATGTTAAGTGATCACCACCGTCCATAGACACTTGAACACCAGGGGAGTCACAACTGCGTTGCTAACCTATCATGGGGGTGAGGGGGAGTAAGGGAAGGGGGAAGGGGCCGGGAGGTGGGCCTCCGGCGCTCTCCGGCGACCTGACTGACCGAATGAAACGCAACAATGTAAGCACTGTTACTTCACGTCGGTGTTCTGTGACAGGGTGGTACTACCCTGGACGAGCTGACCCATTCATGCTGAAACTAGTAATAGCTAGCCTAGTCTCTTCGTACTAAAATTGGTGCATTCTTGAAGTCAAGCATTCATCGTCAATAATTTTATAACGTATTGCAAAAGACCAAGTACCGTAATATTATGGAAACAATTCTGAGTTAGTCCTGAAGCAGATGTATATTATTATGCGCATAAATGTGTTAAAGCAAGGACAGATCGTGAATAATTTTCAAACGATTGAAATATTATCTACAATATCCATATCCAAGGAGACTCTAATCAGTTAACGCAATTCTCTAATATCATGCTAATTTGTGTAAACGCGTAATTTATTCTAGCTATTATTAAAGTATACTGTAGATCCGTTATTAAAAAATATTACATCACGATTCTGTCTCAATCGTTAACGGTTCGGATGCATTACGGCACGCTTTATATGCCTTTCAATTAAAGAGGGTGGAAAATTCTGGAAGGCCGACGCGTCATTATCCGAATTATTCGACAATGTTCAAAATAGGCTATTTTTTAAACACATCCCATTCTTATTGTACAATTATTTTTCTAGATAGTCGACGGTGATGAGGAGATGGTGCTATATGGACCACAACAATATTCTCCATCGAGGATAGCACCAGATGTAAGTCCATTCAAGAGGAGTACCTATTAGCGTCTACCCCAAGAAATTCATTTCAAAATGAGCTAAATCCAATTTTAGGCGCTTCTAATAACTTACGTTAGTTGAAGATTTTCAATTTTTTTACATATGAAGTATGAAGATCATAAAACAAAAAAACTAAAAACCTTGTGAACGGCAAAATTTGAACTTCGGTTTCTGTGTAAAAACTGAAAATCATACAAAATTAGACATGCTTATTTATGCTGTAGCTTATTTCTTAATATAAAACGACACATGTAAATAGAAATCCATTGTAGAATGTATGTGAGCGAATATATTAAGGGCTACACCAGTTTGGCTGATCCTTTTTTTTTGTTTGTACTCCTCAGGACAATTACATTTGTTTAATTTTAAATGGGTTTAAAAATACCAATATAAAAAGTGAGTGAGTCAGACAAAAGAAAATAGAGATATTTCCAAAAATATTGACAGATTGACGTTCAATTGTTCATTTACCATATTATTACATGGTGTTACTGTAAATGGAAGGTTTGATCTCATTTCCTTTGTTAGTGCATTCGTGCAAAGTCAGAGGGGCAGCTTATTATATATAATTATTAGCGGGACCGGCAGATATTGTCCTGACTTGATAATAAAAAATAAAAATAATCTTAAAATTCAACCGCAACGCCACCTACCGGGTCCAATTGTGAATCTAAACCATTCTTAAATCCACCTAACCACACACAAAATATTTCATCAAAATCTGTCCGGCCGTTTACGTGAAGGGGCAGTCACATACACACGTATAGAAGAATTATATAAAATAATACTTCAAAAGAACTAAAAAACACGCTTTCATAAAAAATCCATCTAAAAAACAGAAAATGAAATTTAATAAATATACTAATATCTGGAGGCCATTATCATTTTTTTGTCACTTTTTACAAAAATATACATTTATTTCTAATTTACACTATTCTTAATCCAAATATATTAAATGTTATTTTCTGTTTTTTAGATGGATTTTTTATGAAAGCGTGTTTTTTTAGGTTTTTTTTAACTGTTTATTTTTCATTTTTTAGTTAATTTTTTTTAACTTTTTTTTCGAATTATTGCATTGTCATCGACCTTTGACAGGTGTGCAAAGTTTGAATTAAATCTGATCGTTCAAAGTAGGACAAAATCGAGCTCAAAGGGGTCGGTTACATACATACATACATGTGAAGCTAATAAAAGCGTGATAATATAATAATAAAAAGATATATCGTTGTACAATTACTACCAACTCGGTAGAACGCTTTTAATTAACTGTTTTAGTAAGAAAAAAAAAACAAGTTTTAAAAACTAGTTCCATGAAACGCTCGTGGTTAGGTTGGGTGGCCGTACAGGCGACGCTTCTACAACCGAAAGGAACGAGGTGCTTTCGCTGCCTGGAGTCTGGCCATGTCAGGGTTCACTGTAAGGCGGAGGTCGACCGCAGCCAAATGTGCTACCGTTGTGGCAAGGACGGACATAAGGCAACGGTTTGCACCAAACCGCCGTATAACTGTCACAAAAATTGCTTCTACAATAGAAACAATTATCAGTAGGTTTTTTTTTTCGAATTGATTAGTCTGATGGGCCTTGAACGTTTCACCGGACTAATAGAGCGAGCGCTTGGGGCGCTCAGCCGCTTGACTACTTATTGCCTTGAGTAAGCTCAAGGGTGCGAAAGTGGCCGTCCCTAGAGTTGATCCCTTTTTTAATTTTGGCAACTGAGGATGAGGATTGGTTATGTCCGATTCGCACGGACTAAAACCCCCATGGTGCCTTCATACACCTTTTAGGCGGGGGAGCAGGGACTGCCGACTGCCACTGCTTCTGCTCCCCCGACAGGTGTTAGCCCCTCCGAGGGGCCCTGACTGTGGTCTGAGGGTCAAGATGGTAGACCCCTAAGGGAGGAGTGGGTGTTAGACCCCCCTGATGAACTTTGGGAGTCGGAGAAGTACTGATCGTTCGTTATCAGTAAAAATGATTACATACTATATGATAGAAAATCGCTCTAATTAACCCTTGTCAATAGATAGATTTTTCTCTAGAATATTCGAAATACATAATTTAAAATAATTCTATATGTCTTTAAAGATTTTATTAATATTACTACACATTTGTTTAATTTTTTGCTGAAACTGTACTCGCTGTGTTTTCGTAGTGTAGTCGTACTTTGACATTGAAATATGATAATCATACGGCAAATAACATACTTTTTTATGAATCGTTTTGTTTTTGTTTATCACAAAGATTAACATCACATTATAAGCACTTCCTTAATTAAAAACAAGAATTATAATAGACAAACGTAGAAAAACTAAATTAATATTCTAATGTAAAAGGAAAATACTAATTTTCATATTAAAGTCCTTATTCCGAATAGAAAAGTCTTAATATAAATTTAAATGTAATCGGTTTATTGAAATCGAATAGTAAAGTCTTCGAATTAGTCACAAAAATAAATTAACTTTAACAGCACCCTCTTTTTTTTTTTCGATCTGACTACGCTATTGACCATGCAAGGTCTTAACAGCTTCACCGGACTATTAAGGCGAGCGCTTAAGGCACTCAGCCGATTTTACTTTGACAACTAGCTCAAGGGTGCGCGGCACACCTCGGCTTTCTTCAATAACGTTATCGTAAAAATCATAAAATAAATTTTTTTGTTTTGTTTATTTAATAAAGGTTTTCAACGCACAATCGCAATGAAAATCTCTTAAGTTATAAAATTTACCAAGCACGCTCCGCTAGTTTCTTCATGCGTGTTTCTTTTTCTATTTTATATCCTTAGTTGCGGACACGGCAGACATTGTTCTGACCTGATTATAAATAAAAGTCCTTGACAAATTCACTAAAACCTTCCTCATGAATTACTTTATCCACTGGTGAAAACCGCATGAAAATCCATTCGGTAGTTTTTGAGTTTATCGCGAGCAGACAGACAGACGTGGTACCGGACTTTGTTTTATACTATGTAGTGATGATAATGATTTTTTTTTTTTTTTCCTCGAACTGACTACGCTATTGACCCTGCAGGGTCTTTACAGCTTCACCGGACTACTAAGGCGAGCGCTTAAGGCACTCAGCCGATTTGGTTTTTAGGTAACATACACAAGGGCGCATGCGCACCTCGGCTTGGGATGTTACCTGGAAAAAGTCGCGTCTGACCTAGCTAACTATTCTAAGCTATTCATACATATATACATTTGTGAACCATACA